>JAOYRR010000105.1:600000-905659 GCA_038994665.1 Podotricha telesiphe
CTGATATTAGACAAAATAATTTGATAGTATTGACAGTATTGAAAACGCATAGGGACAAATTCTTCTACGGCCACATTAAAACTCCGCTGAACATTAGCGGAGTTTTAATGTACAATACATATATGCACATTGTTATTAAACATTAACCATGTGTAGAGATTATTTGCTATAACAATATAACAAGCTAAGTTCAAATAGAACTTTTATAGTTAAATGCAAAAATAATTATCAAGTAGAACTTATTGCGATAACATATTGTTGTAGTATCGTCCATTAACTTACAAACAGCTATTACGAGCTTGGCTTCTACTCCGCAGGGAGTCTTGTATGAATTAATAGGCCAATTTACTGTTGCATAATTATGTAGTGCTTGGCTTTGGGTCACTATAATATTTAATTATAATTTTAATTATAAATAAGTCTGATTTTTTTAAAAACAATCGTGTGGGAATGGAGTCCACAACCATCGCGTGTACAGTCTGACGCTGTCACACGACGCTGGACAATATTTTCATTTCTCCGCTCTTGTAACAAGACAAAGCGTGGCGTTAAGTTCCTCCACGCGACACACAATGTCTTAGATTTGGACGGAAAGTGGAGAAAAGCAGTATCTGTCTATAAAAAAAATCAATAAAATGTAGATATTGGCAGAAAATACTTAACAACAGATAAAAAATAGTTCGGATGTATTGATATTGCGGGGATAAGCATTTTACATTTTTATTAGAGGGATAAGCTTTATTAGAATAAAGAAAGTAACAGTTACATTACTTCAACATACGTATTTATTCTGTATCTGTATTATATATATATATATATATATATATATATACCTACATAATAGAAAAAAGAATCTTATTAAAAGTTTGTTAATCAATTTACAATTTGAATTTAATCATCTTTTGGAATAATAAACACTTTAAACGTACAGGTTTATTATGTTGCTTAATTTATTCAAGATAATATTCTAATTTACAGAAGCCCATCGCCTGTCTTATCGGTTAGTAACTTGTTATAGAGAAAATTCATTAGCGTATCGTTAAATCACCATCGCTCTGAACTTTGGCTAAGTTAATATTTTGCTTGGGCTCAATACTCTGCCAACTTTACCAACAAAATTTAGTAAGCAGCTATGTACACTGTGAATATTATAGAAGCCAGCGGCTGAATAACTTAGTACAAAATGTTTTAATTTTTTTAATTTAATATTATTTTTTGAATATATAATGTAAATATATATAATATGTATAATTATATATATAATATGTATAATTATATATATAATATGTATAATTATATATATAATATGTATAATTTTCAGTAACACATGCATATTGAATCATTTCAACAGACGCTTGTAGTCAATTCAATAGTCATGTAAATTGAACACTTTATTATTTGTGTATTTTTTATAGATTTCATATATTTTAGCGCCTTAATACCAGTTCCTTTCTAATCAAAATACTGTCTTTAATTTAAAAAGAGGATAAGTATAATATTTATAGTTAAAGAAAAAACTTAGTTTAAAATTAATTTGAGAAAATTAAATTTGAAATATTAAACAACAGCTACGTAGACAGGTTACGTTATAATAAAAATAAACATAAAATCCAGTAAGAACTGAGGTAATTAGTAGTATAAAATAATGAGAGTATAAGAATTTTAATTGCCGTCTTTATCAAATCACAATATTGTATAATATTATGGTGTTGCCGCTTAATGTTTCAGATTCTTGTAAATTTTAGTAAACATTTTTCGTGTTGATTATTTTAATTTCAAGTTTGATTACAGTTCGCAAATACTTTATAAAGTTATCAAATTAAACTTTATCAATATTGTATACCAGCTTAAAATTCTATAAATGTTTTTATAATGACAGGGAGTAAATTATAAGTCATGATTTTCCTTAGAGCAGTCAGAGATAGACTAGTGTCAAGACACTTCACTTTCACTTACACTTTCTTTATTTCTATTTGCGAATTAAGACTTAAGACACTCAGTGCCGCGTTGTGTATTGCCTAACCAGAGTGGAGAAATGAAAATCCTTTACATATAATTATTCCTCAGATTGGGAATGGACTGCCATACCATCGCGGCTCCAGTCAGACGCTGTCACACTGCGCCATGATGGCCTGCGAAGATAAAATATATTTAGTATACACCAATGGTTGATTTCTAACGCATGTTTTTCTTTAGACAAAAACGTAATTATGATAATCTCTTTTCCTGTTTTGGGTAACTAGAGAGACATCTACACGCATTTTCAATTTTTCTTTTAAACTTCAATTTGTCTAAACGCTGTAGCTGAAACAATGTTACTTCAATGGATTTAGATGAGGTTAGAGAGATCAACAAAGCCGCAAAAGAGGCTGTACAACGCTTATAATAGTATCCCTGATTCTTGAATCCCGGTAGATTGTGAAATTCTAAGAGGAGTTACGAAATTGTGCAAACCAAACTTCTAAAAGTATTTTGGTAAGCAATTTAGATAGTCGCATTAAGTGAACAATATTAAATAGTCTTCCTCGTTACCGTAATTCGATACAAGCAAAAGGAAAACTTAATATAATATAACGTACCTAATAGTGGCGTAATATAATATACCTAACTATTAAGGCAATCAACATTGTTTTTATAGTGATTTAAAATTTCTACACTGGCAAATCTAACATCGTGATAGAAGATATGATTAACACTGTTTATCAGATTCTGTTTTCAAATAATGTGTTTCAATTAATTAAATGTAATCGATAGGTATATAATTACGAAATGTTATTTATTATGATTTTGCTAACTCGTGGCTTAACCAATGAACAGACCAGACTAGACCAAGTGTTTTTGTTTTTAAAAATGTATATTATATCGATTACTACAAACACTGCCGTGCTTAAACAATTATATTACCCATACCAATGTATTAATATTGATTTGTATATTCTTATGTAAACGGAGAATGAGAATGAATACTATTCGAAATAAGAAGTTGTCTCACATCATAGCAAGCTCCTTGTAAGTGATGAATGTTGACTCGTTATGACGTGTCATGATAATAAGCGGGTGTAAAGTGGAATCTTTTGTTTCTCGTTACACTACTAATGACCTCCCCGAAAATTCTATTATAACAAATCTTTTGTTTCGCTCATGTATATTTCTTTTATCTATTCATGTTATTTATTTAGTTAACAATTAAGAATAATAGATGTGTCAGCAAGCAAGCCATTATTGCAAATGTTAAAAATTTGTATATATTATATATTTTATTATTCATCTTTGGTTTATCTAGGAAAGTAGAGAACAGAGTATCTTGACACTAGGTCCTCTCAGACTATCCTGCTATACGGGAAAAAAACGTGTAACTAAAAATAATGTACGGCTTAATACCTCCTTTGTTTTATTGATAGTATCTTTAAAGACTGACTGCTAAGGTGAAGGATCCTAGAATCAATAACTTTAGGTATTATTTAATATATTTATTTTACATACACGTGCTCAAAATTATATATTCACATATATTTATAAGGTGTTTGATTATCAGTGGATTTTCCCAAGTATTAGATGTAGAATTAATTTGAAGACTGTATGTATGTTTTATTATATATATTATATAATATTACTACTCCATATAGTCAAGTCTGTTTGTTCGTAGACGTGTAAGTTATGCATGTCGTATGCATGTCGTAATTGTACTTAAATCTAGGTTTAGCATTCACTGAATAAATAAATTAACAATTCCTTTTACAAATCAATAGCGAGTTTTCAATTATTTAAATATTGTACGTAATAAAATAAACGATTCAATTATTGATCTGTAAGCAATATTTGTTATTGTCAAAACTAATTTACTGTTAGTTATGTAAGTGAATTCTAAATTGCGATGCGTTTCGTTTGTAAATGTATATTGAATTTGTATCTATTGTTTTCATATGAACACTATACAAGATAGTCTAGCCAGACAGTATACGTGATAATTGTTGATTCAATTCTCACTTAAACTAAAATCCATAGTGGTGCAGTGTGACACCGTCTGACTATTAGTATTTCGATTTCCACTCTGCGTAATGGTTATAATAAAATTATTTTGAGTTCTCCCCTCAGGTGAAAAGACAAAGCGTGGTGTTGAGTTTAGCCACTAAGCACCCAATATTTCGGATTCGGAACGTAAGCAGAGAGAGTTTGGACACAAAATTCTCTATACCTCATAGCTCTCCTGAATTGCGGGAAAGGGCGGCTTCGACAATGTCTAACTAAATATAAAGAAAAGCGGGAAATCCGTAAAGAAACAAACAGTTCATTGATTTAATTTTTCTAAAAAGGCAGGATGTCTTTAAAGAAAAAAAAATATTTTTTTTTTTCTTTAAAGTCTATTAAAATAATGTCTATTATGTGATTTACCCTTGCTGTTAGACGTTTTGAAAACATCATATGGACCGCTTTCAATGCACAGAATTGCTAGTAAATTGAGGGCTTAATGTCATCACTGACCAGTCATGTCAGTACGCTGAACCATAGGAGCAGCCAACATCGTAAATAAAATGATAACATTCGAAGATTTGTTTCTTTTGTATGTATATGCATCAATCATTATTTTGTGTTTACCTTAATGGCTTTGTACGTGTATTATTATCTGAATATGTATATATATATATATATATATATATACATTATATATATATAAAAATGAAAGGTCATTATGAAGTATTGAAAACAGTACTACGTACAAAGATGAAAGTTAGAAGGTTAGTTTCTAGTTTCCGCTAAGAACAGATTTTGCGTGACAGGGCCTGATTAAAGAGTGTCTAAGGGCAAAGGGTCTTGCAAGTTGGTGTGAAAATTTTTAATTTTTTTTGCTTTAAATTTGAATTTTAGTGCTAATTATCTCGCGGGCAACAGCTAGTATTATATGGTAACTTAACTTATGTTGTAACTAAATAAAATATATTTTGAAGTATGTATTCAAATATTAATAAAATTCAACTTTTTGTTTACCATGGTATAAGGAGGGAAAGATTAAGTACTTTGTATTTTTTATTTTTAAATCAAGAATATTTTTATATTGATTAATTATGGGCGAATAATTTTTTTTACAAGTAAAATATAACTTACGTATTAAAAACGTTTTAATTATATTTTTCTTTTATTAGGTTGTCACTTATACTGTTTCGGAAACTATTAGTTAATTTTTTCTAAGCTTTCCAGCTAGTTTTTCATAAATATATTCTTCATAACCTCTCCGTAAGTAATGTGTGTAATATAAAATGAACAAAACATAAAGTGTATGTTGTAGGCCTTGTAGGTTTTGTAGGCCGCGTTTTCAGGCAATGATAACCTGCTACATTGTCATTAGAATATGTAGATAAATTTTAAACTCTACATGTTCTTGATGTCTTTAGACTGATTATTTTCGTTCTTAAGTTCGTCTCGTTAAGTTCTATCGGTATCGTAAATAAAATTCATATCGTAGAATTCGGAGCAAACCAAACAAATATATATATATATATATACACATAAAATTAATATCAATGATAAGTCAGTAATTAAACCTTTTCAGTATAATTAATTAGGGAAACAAAAAGTACGTATAAGCAACTCGTTACAGTAGGGTTTTCTTCTCACCGCGAGAACTGCGATCTAAAAGTAGGTCAACGACCAGAACATTTTTTCTATTTAAGATATACTATGTACTCTAATACCCTAGTTGTTGTATTTTTCACTTCCTAACGAGAATACCTACTGTTTTTAACAAATACTTATTATATAAATATATTAACTTGTTAATAGTAAAAAAGTCTATACATTGAGTATTTTTACGAGAAAATAACTTTTGTGGGGATCAAACAATAATATTAAAATATAAAAAGTATGATTTTTTTTATTTGTCTGTCTGTTGATTAGATTTTAATGATTTTTTTTCTTTCATAGCTTTTGACCCTAAGTATAAGTTAGGGTATAATTGATTACAAACAGTGAAACTCCTGAGGTAGAATCATAATATACCAACTAACTAAAAGAAAGAAGGTAAAGCCGCCTTAACAAAACAAGTACAGTGTGATGCGCATTTTCCGTTCCCACATTAAAGTTAAAGGCTCAGAACAGCTGATGGAGAACCACAATAAAGCAGATAAACTGCAAGAAATAAGTAAATGCCGCATTCGTATAAGTTGTAAGCATGGCGGGGGCAGTTTCATTGGCAATTATTGATCTTTGACTGTAAACGCGACGGTTGTGGGTTCGATTCTCTCTCTCGACGAAATGGTTATACTCGACGGAATGGTTATATTTAAATTGTTTTCACTTTCTCTCTTTGCTAGGACCAAGCAGGCTGTGGACCTCCGGCATTCAAAAAGCATGCTAGTGGAAGCGGAGAACGAAGTATCACAAGGTGTATTTTGTCTGCCTAACAGCTTCTTTTCGGCCTAAAGGTTGAAGGGAAGAGATTACTTAGCCATAAGACCACTTTTTGTACATTCCTTTTTTTCAATATGTTTCGTACCTATTTTGTCAATGTAATGTGTGCAAATAAAGTAATAATAATAAAGTGGGAAACGTAGTGTCTCGACACTGTTCTCTCTGACTACCCTGCTTTACGGAAAAAAACGTTAAGCTTAGGAGAATACTATATAAGCTCGAATAAATAAACTGTAATGAATAGCTGAACAAGTTAACGAGAAATGGAGATGTATAGAGGTCATTAAAAAAACTATGGAATAATGTAAATTTGATGATAATTTTCTTTACGTATAGAATAAAAGAATAAATGCCATAATCTTGGCACCGGTGAATACTGTTGAATATTCAAAGTTCAAATAATCTTTTTAAGCTTTATTTGAGTGGCTATCTTCAATTTGCATTCCCAAAAGCAAAAAAATTCTCCTATTATTTTTGAATAATTCTAAAGAGAGATGCAATTTTTGGTGGCCATAGGGTCGGAGTGACCATGACCGAATATTTTAAATTATTTTCTTGTAATAGAAATATTGTACTATTATTTTATTTTATATATTTTATGTTGAAATTGAGTACTAAGATATTTTTATGATTTTTAAAATTTGGATTACATTCGGGATAAAATTAATACACTTTGGTAATACAATTTGGCTTTTGTTGTAACAGCTGGCTAATTAACGAACTTTTATTCATTTACATAATTATTTTATCAGGCAAAATACAAAGCTCTTTAATTACTTCCTTTCTTTTAAATAATATTGAACTTTCTAGCATAAAGTTAACTAAGAGGTTTATAAACAAATATTGCGTATAATAATATATTATATGCGCTGTTTCACTTTGTGTTCTTGTAGACCCACTTGGTTCTTGGCTATGTGGAGTGTAAAATCAAACACCACTTGGCCGCAGGCCAAGTTGTATTTTCCCAAGCGTGATTACGCTATATATTACTTTTACATTTATTTAACTTAAATTTAAAATAAATTAAAAACCTGCTTATTAATCACAAAAATTTATTAAAAAGAATTTATTTTTCACGATTTCACAATAAAAAAAATATTCATATATTTTTTATTCGTTCACTATAGCTTTCAAATAAGAATAATTAATTATCAATAATATCTGATTAGATATTAGATTTATGATCGTAAGCACATGCACAAGAAATAAACCTATTATTATAAAGTCAATAAATTGTAATAAAGTAGCTATTGCGTCAGTTATCGTTCTGGGGCCATAATTTCGTCGTATAAATGAGAGCCTTTGCATTTTTCACATACTACTAAAAAGTTCTGAAAGCAATAAAAATACACGTTATTATTGTTATATATTATTGAGAAAGATGAAATTGAAAGTAAGAAAATGAAATTGTAGGTAAAAATAGATATAAATATCAATCAACATGATAAATAAAATATTTCACATAAATGTCGCGTAAATACGTAAATATTGTATATTAATATCAAAGGCTTGTTCAACGTAAAAACGAGA
Source organism: Podotricha telesiphe (assembly GCA_038994665.1). Taxonomy (NCBI): domain Eukaryota; kingdom Metazoa; phylum Arthropoda; class Insecta; order Lepidoptera; family Nymphalidae; genus Podotricha; species Podotricha telesiphe. Next base: position 607,936 of record JAOYRR010000105.1, read on the forward strand.
TTTATATCGGAAAAATTATACACACCATGTTATATTGTTGTCGTAGAAGTTCCATAGCTACGTCAAAGTTTCTGTCAGATTTTGGTGCATATTTCTCCATGAGTACTACCGATCTGTGTGCTCGTTCTTCCAATTGGTTTAAAGTGGTTGGTTCTCCTCTAAATTCTTCACGGCGACGTTCAAGTCGGACACCCCAGTTATGGTGGCCACGCGGTCGCCACACGGCATGCGTATTGTCAGGCCTTCCTTCAGCCCGTGCTTCTTGTGAGCTTGAAGTTAAATTTACCATGTTACTGTCTATACAGACTAGCATTTAATGATAGATTTTTAAAAATACATGAATATATAAGTAAATTTACTACAATAGACAAATCACTAATACCCTGTGTAGTTATAAAAAATGTTATTACCTTTATTAGTAAACAATAGTTTATTAGTAAACAACAAATTACCCGTTTTGTTCGCAGGCAAAAAACCGGAACTCTTAAAGATTTAAAAGCATAGTCATTACTGTAACGATAATATTCACTAAGTTAAAGACATAGTGAAGGGATTATTAAACAATTGATTTCCAGGGATTCATTAGTTGAGTAAGGCGTCGGAGACAATGACACCACGCTCCCTTCATACTTGGCTAATAATATTATAAAGTTATCATTCTCAAAGAGGTAATTAAATAGTAAAAAGTCATTATAACTTTCAAGTCAATATTTTTTGCAACATGATGCGCCAAACAGTGCGCCTGAAAATATAAAATTTACGTGCGTTAAATCATAATGATGTACACTTAAAAGGGAGTAAAGAAACTAAAGGACTGAGAAAATATTAAATCACAAATGGTAGCAATTTAGGATGCACATTTGATATACGTATTGTTAAATGATTTTGCACGGAGTCCTCACATTTATCAATAAGCTATGAACAAATCTGCTTAACAAATAAACTACAATAAGTAAAATATTTTGCTGTATATTATTATAATTTACTTTCAGTTATTTAAAATGTATTGCAGGGAATGTGGTCAAGACGAAATTTCAGCGCATAAACGATAACGCTTTGCTATTTGGATATAATTTTACATGCTTTGTAATTAGAATCATAATGAAGTAAACTAACAAAAATATAATCAAATAAACAACCTAATATACTTTTCTGTTGACAAATCATTGAAATTAATTAATACACATTATTCAGTATCGCAGTCAATACGTAAAACCTTTTTCTGTTATAAAAGGAATCCTGTAGAAGCAAAATGTCTTTTATCAGATAATAAGAAATGTGTTACCGGAATGTTTGATGAATAAAATAAACAGGATCGATTAATAAATACATATTAGGTTTCAATTGGGATCTGCTTCCTAAACACGATACAACTAATTGGACGAAGTGAAATTGAAGTGGAATATCAGAGCGTTCTCTCTATATATCTAGCAAAATACTGAATATGGGTCAATATAAAACTGTATATGGGTCAGTAGAAAACGACCACAATGAATGAATATGACTATAACTAAATAAGCTTTTAAATCGAATCGAGACTTTAGAAGTTTTTCACATTTACTACTACTTGTAACCGAGTGTGCTCAACGTCATATTAAATAAAACAGAAAAAACACTTAAAAATTCAAAAGAAAAGAGCAAGAAAAGGGCAAGGACTACAGAAACCGTGAATTGATAAAAAGAATATAAACTAAATATATATAAAAGTGATTTCAGAAAATAAATATGAATATGCATATGACATTGTTTTCAAAAAATGTTAAGTAAATATAAAGTAAATGTGTAGTAGATTAAATTGTCATACGAAACATATGCCACAGCTATAGGTAAGTTTTCCCTTTATAATTAGAGCTTGGAGTATTTATTGTAATTGGTTTTATAGGAGGAATGGTCTCTAGAGCGTGTCGTCCGGAATTAAACGTAGGAAATTAACTGAAAGCTTGGTGTTAATCTGAGAGGAACTCAGAATAAATTGCGAGAGAAGCGCCACGTGCGCACCGTAGGAAGCTCTGTCACTTAGGTACCACACTAATATGATTAAATTTGCTATGTATGCTTAAATTAATTAATTAATTGTTATATATTATAACTTTGGGTAGCAGAAATTTGTAAAAATCTCTCTACAAAGATGCTAACACCAAATATAAGTTGTAATAAGCGTATAAGAATTTCAACGTAGCTGGGAGTAGAACGCATGGCTTAGCGGTCAGAGCGCTTGAACGGATTTCAAGAGGCGCAGGTTCAAATGCCGCTGCGTTCAAATTTATATACGTTTTCTAAATATGTCTTATGTGCGATATTGTTGTAGAGTTTTTGATAAGCCTAGCTTGTGTATGGTTTGTGTATTACAGTTTTCAACCGCAATTTATGTTTTCGAATATATACGTAGATATGCATATATGTAAATAAGCTGTCAGTAAATCTGATAAGTAGAAGTATAAGCTGATAAAATTGAAAAATATGTAGTATTTTTTCTTAAATTCTAACATGCCAATGTAGGTATAACCTCCCTTTCTGGCTAAAACAAGAGAGATTTCTAAAGGCTCATAGAACTGTAAAGGAATATCAAGTAATCAATTTTTGTGAGTTATAAATTATGAAGATATTATAGTCCTAGATATTAATAATCTGTATTACAACATTCACGGGTCTCGATTGGTGCTTCTTTAATTACTGTAAGCCTAATGAAGCTTAAATTCCAATAAATGGACAGGTCGACCCTTGGCTGTAAATTAAGGATGAAGTTTTCGTTATTATCATTTGGGACAAATAAAGATTAGATGATAATTGCATTATATTTGCTTTAATTTATTGGGTTGTAAGAATTTCTACAGAACGAATCAGAATGTTTTATGAAATATAGCTCATATGTATGTTTAGATTTGTAGTTTGTAGTTATAACATAAAAAGCAAACAAAAGATAAGGCTTATAGTTAGAAATATTTATTGATTTTCCATATCTAGTATATAGTGCTATACGTTTTACAAACCATTTTAAATGAGTTTTTTTATAAAAAATAGTTATAATAGATTATGTTTACATGTCGATCAATATAGGTAATAAAATTAGAAAATCCAAGTCACTATGAATGTATTAAAAACTATTTTCGACCTATCGTATGTGTATGAGCAGCAGTGAGAAAAAGACATATTTAGAAAACGTATAAAAATTTGAACGCAGCGGGATTTGAACCCACGCCTCTTGAAAACCATTCAAGATTTCTTAAATATGTCTTTTTCAATTTCCTAAGAGTGCGATTATTACTTTAAAAAATGTTAAAAAAACAGTGAGAAACTTTTGTAGACTCTCGAGTTCAACCTGCAGCATAACCGCAAGTGTTGGTCACTCGAATATGGAAATTATTTAATTAAAAGTTGCGAAGGATTAAAGCTATCAGATTTAATCCAATATCTGGAAGCCCAATTAAAACTTGCCAATTTCGAATTGAACACCTTTAAAAGAGATGCTGATATACTGCACAAAATTATGTTTTTAAAAACTGTGATAATTCTTGTATTTGTCTATATAAGTATTTTAACAGTTTTAAAGTGTTATTAGTACACTAAGGAAAACTAGAAAACGTATAAAAGTTTGAACGCAGCGGGAATTGAACCCGCGCCTCTTGGAAATCACCCAAGCGCTATGACCGCGAAGAAATGCTCATGCTGTCTTATTTTGTCTAATTATGTTTTATTTTATATTTGAATTATTAATCATATTTGAATTTTTTTTTTTTAATTTATTTTATAAATATTAATAACTTTGTTTATTAAGTTGCGTTTTGTTTTTAAGCTGTCAGAAAATGGACCACGTCGTGAACGTAATTCTGCCTACGGTCTATAACCTATAACATATGTCAAAAGACACAAATAAATATATATTTCATAATAAAATTATATTTTAAATTTCAACCATAACGATATTATAATATCAATCGCTTAAAACATTTGAATTCTTTTGATAACGGAAGTTAATTGTAAAACTTTCAAATGATTTCTGTAAAATGTTCCAACCGGAAAGTTAAACGATTACAAAGTGAAGTGGTACATTGCTACAGTAATTGGCTCTGTTCATAGCTTTGCCCGTTCTTGTGCTTATTTTAATACATAAAACTATAAGAAATATAAAATAAAACTATAAGAAATAAGGAAAAAATAGTGCACGTTTTTGTCACATTAACAACAATATTAGTGTTTAAAAAATTGTTGAAATTAATTTAAATGATGTTTAGTTTTTTACATTAAGTTTTCTCTAATAACATAAAGCTGTATATATATAACGTTTAGTTTATCCATTTAAGTAATCAAAATAATCAACTTTAACTTGCTAGCTTTGGCAATTACAGATATTTATGTCACTTTAAAAAACTATTGTGAGACTGTAAAATGCAATAAGAAAAATAAAAAAGCGGCAAGCTAAATATTACAATTATTAAATAAGTAAAGAAAAACTACTTGTCATTTTTTAACGACTAAGTCAATGTGACTAGAGACAGCTTTTCTTCGTTTAGTTTTTATTATTACATAATTGGGCTTCCACAGCATTGCCTCAAGCTTAGTGGAGAAATGGACTTTATTAAATAATGGAACGTTTAAAAGTCAAGAAATATATTTTAAAGATAAAATTATCTTCAAGTAGAAGCGCATTATTGTAACTGCACCGCCGGAACAGAAAAATTAAATTAATAATAGGTAACTATTTGCTTCTAGCTTTTTTACGATATTACTTTCCTTAGATTATCCTTTTACCCATAAGGGTATTTAAAAAAAAAGGTAGACGAAACTTCCAACTATGTGACGTAAATGCTGAATAAAATGGTAATTCAATAAACGTTAGAGTTGTATCAAACAAAACAATATGAATTGTAAAATATAACGTAAATAAACCTTTTGTTGTTCGATGCACAAATTACTTCATTACCTGTACAAAATGGAAGTCGTAGTCGCTTCTACAATTGGCAATGCTCGAAGGAACTATTCGATTCATTTTACTATCTCACCTCTCGCCACAGAACTAGATATCATCCGCACCACGTGGACTGATGTTGTAGGTTTCCATTGGGTGAAGATAACCACTTATCATCAGGTAGTCTCAATGCTTGATTGCCCCCTTTTTGAAAAAAAAAATTTAAGGCCATCGCGTCGCAGTGGGACAGCGTCCGACTGTAAGTGATAGTTCACAGTACAGTACAGTGAAAAACGGAGTGTCATGACACTAAGTTTTCTCTGCCTACCCTGCTATGCGGGAAAAAGCTTAAAGCTGAGTTTTTAAATGAAACTAGAAAATAGTTTTAATGTGTATTTTTAAAATTGCACATCGTAATACTAGTCTCGTTTGTATTCCGCTATAAGGAATATTGAATGGGACTCATATGACATTCGTTTAATAAACTTAAATAAAAAGCTTGAAAATGTGATATTTTCATTAGTGGCATTATTTATCAATGATAATTATATATAAAAATGATACCACTGCGGGTAGTTAATTTACGACTGAATTGTATAAACTAGCTTAGGAAATGGTACAGTAAATATGTTGTATAGATAATATTTTATATTTGGTTTAAAATAATTTCTTATCTTCCCTGTATTTTTAGTATATAGTATAATTAGGTGTAATAATTTTTTTAATTGTAATTGCTATAGAATTAGAATCTTTCATTTGAACCCGCCCCCTTGCAAACCGTCCATGACTTGACCGTCCATTCTTGGGCGGTTTCAAAGAGGCGCGAGTTCGAATCCCGCTGCGTTCAACTTTTTATACGTTTTCGAAAAATATGTTTTTTAATTTCCTAAGTGTGTGATTAACCATTTAATAAATGTCAAGAATCTTTTATTGAGTTATAATGTTACCCATTAAATTATTATTAACATCAATATTATTAATAGGCTATCGTGGCGCAATAGGAATGATTATATTTAATTTATTTTCATTTCATTTTTCTGTTGAGACAAAGCGTTGAATTGTATATAACACGTTAAATTAATTAAATCGTAATGTGGAATTCCGCCTAACAACACGCAAGGTCCCGAATACGGGCAAAAAGTGGAGAACGGAGTGTCTAATGACACTAGGTTCTCTCTGACAACCCAAATACAGAAAAGACATTCTTTAAGTATATATGAATTTATACACAAAATCAGTTAAATAAAAGTGAAGTAAGGAGAAAATTATAAGTAGATTCTCTCTGCTTACTGGACCATAATGACGTGTGCGTAAATTTATACAAGACACACAAAACCAACAATTTTTTTTTAATTAATGTTAATAATTATGATCTGTTTATAGATTGCATTACTCTATGAATAGAACTTCTAATATGATTTAAGATAAAACGAAATATCATTTATATTATTAGTATGGATGTTCAACTCCAAAAGACAAAACTGAAGTAAGTTCATTATTTAATTTTTATATATATACAAAGAAAATACGTGTAATAGAACTATAGTGAAAAGGGTACTGCGTAATTGGTATAATTTTATATGTACTTATATACAATGGCGGTCGTTATCCTTTCTGAGATTATCAAGATTTCCACACCGCGCGATTTCAGGCTGCGAAGTTTTGTCGAAGACGCAAACTTGTTAATGACGCCGTAATGACGATGCTCGTGTTTCTATTAATGACGTTACCGTGAGACTAGCGTGTTTACACTATTTACTGTCTACTTAAAATAACTGTTGTTTTACTTAAGATAGATAACACATATATTTTTATTTTCTTTTCAGTGAATGTTGAATTATAAATTTCTATTTTTAATTTCGTCACAATGTTAATATTTAGTCCACTGGTGCGCAGTGGAACAGCGTTTGACTGTAAGCACAATTGTTGTTGTTGGTTCGATTCCCATTCGGGGAAATGATTATATTTAAATTATCTTTTATTTAGCGGCGTTGCGTTCCGCCACTCAACACACAATGTCACGGATTAGGGCGGAAAGTGGAGAACGGAGTATCTTGACACTAAGTTCTTTCTGACTAACCTGCTATGCAAAAAAACGCGTAAAGTTTAGCTGTTATAATTTTATAGAATAGCTGCGCGTAGAAATAGATGTGAAAAGTAATAGAAAAAAATACCAAGTTATGTAAGTGAAGTCAAAGAAATAATATGTCTTACACTATTACTAATCTTTTAAAGCTTAGTACAAAACAGTTTCTTATTTCTGGAAGTAAGATAAAATAAACATTTAAGACGATTTAATAAGATATATTCTCACAATGAAAGACATAAAAGATCCTTAAAACACTAACAAAAGAATGTGCAATTAGAATGCTAAAGGGAATTAGAGAATGCACTGCTGTATTCTGAACTAATCTCACGTGTTTGTAATCACACGAGTTCGCGTCCATTCCTCGTGGGAACATTATAATTCATGGCAATGTGGCTTGGCCACTACACCGAGCCTTCCCTGAGGCCTGCAAACTACCTCACCAAGTATTAATTAATTAGGTATTTTATAAATAAACTCTTTATAAGAGGCCATCGCTGCGCAGTGGGACTACGTCAGACTGCAAACGCGATGGTCCTGGGCTCGATCGCCACCCGGAGAAATTATATATTTCGATTATTTTCATTTCTCCATTACTCAAGACAAGGCGCGACGTTGTGCTCCGCCGCTTAACTGAGAACGGAGTTTCATGACACTTAGTTGTTTCTGCCTACCCTTTTATGTGGGACCAAGCGTAAAGCTATAAAAAAATATTCTTTACAAAACTAAAACAATGCCATGGGTAAATTAAAATAATATTCTTAACAACAGGGACTATGTAACGCCTAATGTACATTTAACCTCATTTAACCTTGTTAATGCGCACAAATTTACGCATAGAGTACATTATTGCAGAAATTGTGTAGATGTGTTACTTCAGACACTTTTAAAATGTACGTGATTTTTTTAGCGAATTTTATATTGTTTTTGTACATAGATTAGTTTGATACCATTTGGATTTATATGCCTTCATTGTATACGTGATGGTTGTGTGTTTGAACTACTCCACTCCGTTGACACAACAAAGCACGGCGTTTAGTTTCCCTCTCGGATTTGGGTGGAAAGTGGAGAACAGAGTGTCTTAAGATTAGGTTGTCTCTGCTTATTCTGCTAGATGAGAAAAAGCATGAAGCTAAAAAATAAAAAATATTTATATTTGCATGTGTTTAGTTTGTAAAAGTATATACTAGATACAAGAACTTAAAAAATAATTATGTCATACAATATGTAATTTTTGTTATGTAAGCTTAAATCAATCTACACTTGTTATTTATGCCGTGTCATAAATTGATTACAATACCCTGGTATTACAGGTGTCTCAAGGAGGCGACTAAAATACGTATAGGAGAGTCAAGCTGCCAGTGATGGCAACACGCATCCGCCGATTGGCTCGATCGGTTCATTACCATTATCAGCGTGCAATCTTCTCACTCGTTTTAAGTGGGGCGATGGTTCCAGGGCTGGGCACTCAGACCATGGGGTCATCTCTACTCACCGATATGGGCAGGTCCCTGAGTAAGACTTCACAGTCTTGTTAGTTGGGAGTCATTCCTGAAGTGGCTGGAAATGGGGGGTGGAGGGCATCTGCGGGAAGAGATATACGCTGCTTGGGCTATCAGCCCAGCTAGGCTTTCAGCCAGGAAGGCCCAGCTTAGACGATCCACGACCGAGGTAGCAGGAGGCTTAGGAGTTGGAAGGAGGAGGGGGTGAGTAGGTATCTTGGTAGGATCAGGTGGTCTGGAGTGCCAGGGCACAATGAATCCCAGCTCTCCCTAGAATATGACAGCGGTACTGTAAGAGACTACCCCAGCAGGGTATTAGCATCTCCGATGCTAAAGAAAATGGCAATTAGCTTGGGGAAGCTGATCGCCTATTTACCTGGCCCGAGAAGGCGCGCGCAGGATGCTCCCGCGCACTACTCCGAGCAGGCCATTGAGTGTGACCCACCACCGCCGCATGACTCCGCGACTTGCCTAGCAGACTCGCCGCCAGGGTTCACGGAATATTGTAGTACCTGTGGTCCTGGTCAGTGGCAGTGGAGGAGGAGCACTTTGAGGTTTTAGTGGGTAAACGGACGGCTTACATCTACCGGTCCAGAGTCCCCTACATAACTGCGTTGACTCCCCAATAGCGCCGGTATCCGTAACGGATTTGCTCACGTAAAAAAAAAAGCTTAGGTTAGGTGAGCAGGTTATTCTTTTTATATTTTATATCCTAAATATATAAATAGCTGTTAAAAACATGTTCTTACTATACATTTATTGTTATTATTTTAAATATTTTTCGATAATTTAAATAAGTATGAGTTATTCTATTTGCTTTTGTCTTGCTTATAGCAATTGTTCTTTGTTGCGGTCTGTAGATCGTAAAATAAGATATTTCAGCGAGAGACTATGTCTGACGGAAAGGAGATACTTGTGAGTTTTAATCTCACTCGGAGGAAGTTCTATCTAAGAAATGATTCTATTTATAAATTATTTTATAAACCTGCCTTGGTAAAAAAAGTGCACGCCACGCCATAAAATTCTGTCGCTCTACACGTAAATCTCGCGTCTCGAAATTGGCACAAAGTCTTAACACTAGGTTCTCTCTGCCAACCTCGATATTAGTATATGAATAGGATAAACTTTTAAATGTTAAAGTATATAGTAGTAATTTTTTTTGTTACAGCTTGATTTATAATTATCAAAGCTATATTTCTCTCAGAACAGTCCTTCTTTATTTTATATAAAATAATTGTCGAGTAGGTACGTTAAGGTTTGAAGGTTTCCAACATTGTTCTTTAAGCAAACTAACTTGTTAAAATATCCACGAAGTTTATTAGGAATCGTTACGATGAATAAATAAAGGTTAATCTCCTTAAAGATAACAAAAGCAAATTAAATATTTGATTTTTTTAAACACTGTAATTAAATATAATAATTTCAAAACCTAAATATATTTTTTGAGGAAGAACAAAGTCCAAACATTTATAAAAAGCATGGATATTGTTACATAAATGTAGGAATTTGTTGTTTTGTTAACCGCGGTTCTTTTTGCTGCTCGGCAGCAGATGATGCTACAACTCACGTATATGTATGTAGATATACGTATACAATAGAAAAACAATGTATATAATTAGTTTTTCAGTAATTCGCCAGGGATGCCTAATTTATAGGCCCACACGAGATCACAATTTGCAATTTCAATGACAGGTTTTGGTTCAATGATTAGTATATTACAAAAAAAATACAATTTCCGTCTGCATCACTTATATCATCACCGATTCATCACCTTCCTATTAAGAAATACTGACTGCACTGATGCTATTCTTGTCTTAAGCTGCCAATTTCGTTCCATCATTTAGATTAAGTAACTTGTTTATGAGCACAGTCTTTGTGACCGCAGCCGCAGCCCACAGGCTTCGGTGTTTGATCACAAACAAACCAAAATTTACAGTTTCCACTGCATTAAAGCATTCTAGTTAGTTTATATGTCGACATTGTAGAGCATCAGAACTAGTATAATGTCTAGAAGTTTAATAAAAAGCATAATAAAATATTGAATATAATTTCGGTATGCCGTGACTCGACTACTTCGGTTACTACTACACTACATATCCCGTCTTAAAACCTTCAAGAAAAAGGATATATAGTTTTGACCTATCTCCGTCTTCTAGCCCTTGTTCGTGTATTAACTATGGTTTGTGCAGGTAATGGATGGTTTTTGTGATGTTGGACAGATGATGGCTGAGTGACGGCTTGTGCAGTATGTTGCTTGCGTGATTGCGTAGACGCGCGTAGACGCGTGTAACATTTTTTGTGTGTCCCGCGTGTGCTATTGTGTGCTTGGTGCATTTGGCAAAAACACAGTATCCCCCAATACTTGGTAAGAATGACTTCTTTGTGTGAAAGGCTGCTTGTTCTTGTAGAATTGTTTTAAATTATATTAAAGTTGCCTATAAATATTGTTGTTTTAATAAATGAAAGACTATAACTAAAAAGTCTTCATATTTATTTTTTAGTAAACGAAACCTTAAACCGCTTTATATTATACATTTTTATGCCCTCCATTAAAAACTTGAATAGGTACTTATATTTATAGTATGGTGTCACAGGATGTAAGTAAATTTCATTTTCCATCTTGGGATACCGTATTGAAGATAAAGTGACATGTGTCATTTCCTTCTTTTTGGATACTCATGTCATAGAGGTGCATAAATATACAATAAATACAATATTTCACCTTAAGTAGATTGTTCCTAATTTACAATAAAGTAGAACGTTTTATTTACATGTAAATTAGTTTAACTGGTACAGTTATACAAACACGTAAAATATTACTATGACACTAGCTGTACCGGCGTCTTCGTCTGCGTGTAGTTCTAAAATAAGAGTAGCCTAAGTTACAACTTATTATATCAACTATCTGCCAGTGAAAGTTGGTCCAGCCGTTCCAGAGATTAGCCGTACAGACAGATAGACATACATACACATACATTTAAGTAAAGACCGGTTATTGTACAAACACACTCTAATTTTATTTATTTGTATGTATTATTTAAAAAACGATCTTAATTACTGTCGATGACTTATTAAAGCATTAAAGTTACCAAAATATTACATATTTTCGTTTAAACATATATTAAAATGTGAATTTTACACTTTTTTGATGCTGAAATTGATTGCTCGATAGAATGAAACCTGTATTTCACTACAATTATCAGTATTTTTGTGTACTTACCTAGAAAATAAAAACTTAATACATTCACAATTCTGGTCAATTTTTACTGTGCATATTGAATGTTGAGTCAAATGGAACGCTGTTTGACATTTAGCTGAAATAGCAAAGATTACAGTCAGGCCGCAATGCACCAATCTGATGAAAGCTTACACAGGCTGTGTCTAGAGATAAAGGCATTAGAGAAGGATGAAGTTATATTAATACGTGAAATCAAACGTGATATGGAGCTTAAACAACACGTATAACAAAATTAACAAAAATATTTTACAATTTAAAATGATATATTCATTTTAGCCTTAAAGTATTACATTAGTAAATTATTCACAAAAAAGCTAACCCATACCTATTCATAATGTTATGTGAATATTAATTGTAATAATATCTTTAGAAATTATACTGGGTTCATGTTAAATATATATAAAGGCTAAAACTTGTACAATTTTCATTGATCGCATAATTTAATCTACCTGCGCAAAGCAAGGGCCTTCATGTAATAAAAATGATGTTATTTTAAATGTAAAGCCATTCTAATCCTTCCCATCCAGCCATCGTTGCGTACTCTGTATTTTTGCAAAGATACTGTGTATGCAAAAGGGACGCTTAAATTAAAAATTCAGTACTTCAAAGTGAGAACAGACGGACGATAAAAATGAGCTAATTGAATTCCCTTTGTAAAGAATTGTTAATTCTTTAAGACTTGGGTTATTTGTTATACATTTCTGAGTTAATGATTTGATTTTTTTTGTAAATTTAAAACATTAACTTATTGCTTGAAATTTACCCTAATCTTGTTACATTTTTAAGAAAAAGGCGTGTCAGTAGGAAATAAAAAATGTAAATAAAATTGCTTGTATAAAGTAGATTGGGCATAGGAAATATTTAAAGGTTCAGCCAGCGTTCGGTCGTAATAAAATTTAGTACAACTTAAGAACTAATAATAATAATAACGAACATAAGAGATATATAATACTTGATTTTAAAATATGAATTGAAGTAGTCGACTTTATCGAAATGTATGGAATTTATAAACGTTATAATGGACAAAGGGGCAAATAAGCATAAATAAATTCAACTTACAGAAGCTTTCGTCCATCATGCTTTTATTGTTCCTTAGCTCATTGTTTGACAATTGAACTAGGTACGTGTATGTATGATAGCAGCAATATTTTTTTTAATATTCAAAGTAAAGATAATATTCTAACTATCGTATACGGACCTTGGTAGAGTAACAGGTAACAAATAAATGTTGTTTTAAATCCTGTAATTACCAAAAATGCTTAGAAAATGTTCTATACATTTATAATATAATATAAGTTTCAGTTTCAGTAATAATATTTGAATAAAAATCCTTTATTAATCCTTAATTATTAATTAATCAGAGTATTTTTTTTATTAAATGTTATATAAAAGCATAACTTAATGTTTTAAATTCAAAAATTAGCGCAAAATTGAATACAGATATTTATAATAAGTACATTTCCCGTATTTTGGTAAAATAGAATGATTTCAGATATCATTTTCTTCTCCATTTAGAATCATTAAATGTGGCTATTTGATCTTACCGGATTCAGATAAAAATTGTATGATACGTGTTAATACTATTTCAAATTGATTTTGTGTGAAATGAGATAGATGCTTGTTTGTAGTAATCTGTATGGACTAACAATATTATTTCAATTTTAATTAGAAAATATTATTTTCTTCCAGTACTACTCAAAATGTAGGTATAGTTCAAACTGTTATCCCAATTTTGTTTAAAAGCCTGCAATGCAGACTTCTAGGAAAATAAGTTTGAGGTAAGTGGAAAGAATGTCTTAAACTGTTTTTTTAAAATGCGGTGCCAACAAAATGTATCTTACATTCTATCGCATAAATTTTTATTTCAACGACAAACACCTTTAGATTTTAAAGTGCACAACTGACACAATTTAGAGCAATTCGCGCCTTAAACTTAGAGGTAGCACTTTTGTATATTTTTATTTTATATTTTGAATTGCATACATTGCCACTTTGTTTTCTGTCTTTCAATACGTTCTTGCATTAAAGAAAATCTTGTATTATTAATTACTTCATATTTCAAAGAAAATTGATAGTTTAATGTCAATAACTAATTCTAAAGTAGCATGATTTCACTTTATATATTTTATTATTTAAATGTTTATTCCATGTAACTATTTTTTTATTTTCAAATAAAAGAAAATACAACAAACTCATCTAACTTTAAGATTAGTTGTCTTATTTTGCATAAGAATCAAAAACCGGTTTTATGATATTTATTAGCATATTTAATACTTTCAGGGCATAATTAGGAACATAGGGGTTTCTTTAATTTATTTTTAACGGTTAATTGTCTATATATATATATAAAAGCAGTATTGTAGAAGTTTTGGATTTTAAAGATATTATATGGTTAATAAAAATATTAATAACACTTTTACTCGTGTACTAAACGTGATTAATATTTGATAAGGGAAAATGAATTGAAAATTAGCGTGGAAACTGAGCGTTCGTTTGATTATAATGCCAAATTGGTTTATACCATTACGTTTTTGAAACAATATAATGGTTTTTTTCGGATTACTTATCTTTGGTAAGTCAATAAAATAATAAATCAATGTTTAAAATACTCAATTAAATAGAATTTAATTGAAATAATATTTAATTTTTATCACTAGTGTAGTTAACTACATATGTACTTTCAAATATCTACGTAATTTATATTAATATTAAAGTTCAAACATTTATGTTTACTAAGAGATTCGTTTGGTGGTTTAAAAAAAAGAAGAAACTCGTCATTTTATATGGTTTACTTGGCATTTACAGGCATGGAATTGATCTACAATGTACAGGCTTTACAAATAAAAAATATAGATTTTAATGAAATTTTGGCATATATAGATAAATATAAAAATGTTCAACAAAGAGACTTAAATCGTGCACCAACATCTTTAAAAAACGACAATGACGATTTAGCACGTTTAGTACAAAATTTTGGGTATAATAACGATAAGAAATATACGAATTTGAAAAAATATGATTTTTTAGACGAATATGATAAAGATGAAATGTATAATCATAAAAACAATGAAAAGCCTTCACTTAAGTCGCTAATAAAGAAATACAATAATTTATATAAAAATAAAGTAAAAATTGTTAATGATTATAACAAAAAAGCATCACAAGAACTTTATGACCCTGTATCAGTTGGGAACAACGACTTCTCTAAACTCTATGTAATTCTCGATCCAAAGGTGGATTTGCCAAAATCAGCCACAAAAGACATAGCTAGAGTGTAAGTAAAAATCTGTTGACATTTTTGTGTAGTTATTTATGTATTTCGATGGGTCCTAAGTATAAGGGCCAAAATACAAAATCACGATTTTACAGCAGAGGCTACTAAAGTTGAAATATGCTATTTAAATATAAATTTTAAGCTGGTTAACCCAACATTTTTGAAACTTTGTATGTTTACTAAAATGGCTATCTCCTCTGTATTTATGGTATGGTATTTTATTTGTTATGCTTTAGTTTTTATTTTACCGTACAATGGCTCTTATATGTTAATTTTTTCCCATAAGCAGCCTAGAAGACCAATGTGTACTATTATTCGTAGTCCTTACTGCCAAAATTACTAAATAGGACTTCTGTGCCGTCTGACGTATAAGTATCTAGTTGGCTGATTTGTGTAAACTATAAACTACTACGTGAGAAAAACTCCCGGTGAATAAATCTCAAGCTACTCCTTGTACGTTTAAATTCATGCTTATGTAGCATGAATGGACGTTATAATGTTTCTCCATAAGAAAATTACTATTAAATAGCTCTAAATTAACTATTATGATAAGATGCGTTTACCCAAAAAAGTCTGAATTATCAAATTGATTGTTTGTCCCTTATACATAGAACCCATCGATTTGTGAAACTCGGTAATAAGTATAATGTTGACGAAAGGTATTTTTTGGGGTCGGAATCTTAACAAGTACGGTGAAAAATATTAAATTACAGGATATCTTCCTTGCTTTCAAAATATGGTTCAAATAAAAAGTCCAAAGTTTTGGACCGCAGCAAAAGAATACAACATTACAAGGGGTTCGCAATAAAAGATAATAGACGGCGAATTAAAGAGTCAAAAGAAAGTAAGTAAGCAATAAAAATCTTTCTTAATTTGATTATTCAGTATTTTCACGTAGCTTAAAAAGCTCGTTAACTAGCTCGCTTTTTTCTATACAATATTGCATTTTAAAGAAACACAATAAAATAATTTTTCGTTCATTTTGAACTAGAAATTTTATTTACTTTGATTATTCGCAAGTAGGTTTGTAGTAAAAAAATTGTACCTGTGGTTAAAGATATACAACATTTATTTATAAAGCTTAAATTGAAATAATTGTCGAAATCGATATAATGTCTGCGACTCAGCTGTTAATATGTTTGAATGTGTATGATATTGTAGTATTCGCGTCGAAGGATTCAATAGAGCGTGATTATAAACCGAAGAGAGGAAGGGCTGATTACGGAGGGGGAGGTCGCACAGCAATCCCATACATACGGCATCGAGGTGACATTTACGAGCGCGAGTAATTGTAAGCCTTTGAGAAAAAGTCGTATTAATAAATGAAATTAAAATGTTTGTCGTAACATTTATTTATCTGAATCAATTATTCCAGCTAATATTGTATATTTATTTTAATGTAATTATATAGTTTTTAATATTTGACTGATCTATAAACCTAACTTACCTAATAAAGTAAGCTAAACCACAATAAATTGTATTGTAAATACGAAAGCTGTATTTAAATAATAATATGGTTATTATGAGTTTTTGTATAAAATCATTAATATTATCATTCCTAAGCTAGTTTTGGTACATGAAAAATAATATGAGTATTCCTTAAAAATATCTATATTAGGGGTCATCGTGGCGCCATGTGACAACGTCTGAATGTATACACGACGGTTGTTAGTTCAATTCCCACTCGAGGGAATGATTATATGAAAACTGTTTTAATTTCTCGTCTCTGGTGGTGTCGAGTCTCATTCGGGCGGAAAATGGAGAACGGAATTTTGATATTAGGTCCTCTCTGCATACCCTGTCATGCGATACAAAGCGTGAAGCTAAAAATTCAATAGGTAAACTACCACTCAGTTAAGAAATTGTGCAATATTTTGAGGTTATAATTGTAATAAGTTTCCCCGTCAATCCAGTGGTCAATCTTGCAAACTCGGATAAACAAGGAGTATTTTAATGCTTTTATATGTAACATTTCTGTGCCCAGAATATTTTTAAGAAACTATGCCTTACTTTGGTTTTGTCCGGTACATCTGACAAGTTTTATTGCTCCTCTTGACTGGACTGTTTATATGTAAATGAAAGGTACGACTAGGCAGGTATAAGAAGGGGATGCTTAACTATAATAGGGTACCTGAAAAGGGTATGGTAAATAAAACTGTTTTACGATTTAAATGATTTACTAATGCATTTTTTCTATAATTTATTTTAGAGTATATCACAGTCATCACTTTAATAAGTGCATCAATATAAATAGTTTACTCCTGTATTACAATTAAGTATCTATGTATATAAATTGAATTTTTATTAGATTATTAAATATTGACTAGAATTTATACAATGAGTCTACAAATATATATTAAATATACATCAGACTAGGTGAAATGGTGCAATATTAAATATTTGGTGTTATATAAATTGTGTATGCTAAAAATACAAAATATTTTTGATATATGGCATCCCATTCGCAGAACGGCTGTATTTGTTTTATGAATTGAATTTGCTTCGCGCTCAGCGGTACTGTTGGTTTCATTCGAAAGGGACTAGACTATCCATATATCCAAAATATTAATCGACTTTATACTTGTAATATTGACTTTATACTTATGATATGAACATTAAGTATATGGTTTTAAAATTTTATTTAAGCGAAGAAATGAAACGACGACTTTATACTTCGGTATTTAAAAAAATAATACTAGGTACATGTTTTATTATCTTGATATAAAAGTAAATAATTGGTACTAAAGACATTTCGAAGCTCATATAAAAATATTAGTAGTTAGATGTATTTGTATTACATATATACATATTGTAATTGATATTTTACAAATATATGAATATACGATCAATCTAATTGAAAGCTATTTCATAGACAATAATTGTCACTATTTAATTTATAATAGTCATCTATTATTATAGTTATTTAGGTAATAAACAATTTATCCTTATAATGATAAATGTTCAAAATTCCAAAATTTAAACAATAATTGAGTGGAATATGTTAGGTATGCAATAATTTTGAGTAGGCCATATATTAATTAACGATACAATAGAAATAAAACCATAAATTGACAATAACTAAAAAAGTATTTAGTTTTTAGTATTTTTTGAACAAGAGATAAGTGACAAGATATAACATTTCTAATTATATCTGAGGGAGATATATTAATATCTTTATTAATATATCTCCCTCAGATATAATTAGAAATGTTCTCTCTCTAAATCTAAGAGGTTAAAGTATATTAATACTTTAACCTCTTAGATTTAAATTGTAAAAAAAAAATCATAGTGAAATCATTTGCTTAAGATTTACGAAGGCCCAGATACACATTCAGGTATGCATGGTATATACATAATATATATATGTATGAAGAAATAGCCATTTTCAATTTAAAAATTACCTTTATTCTGCAAGTAAAATTGTACACGAAAATAATAAAAAAGTTCAGTGAATTTATTTTAAGCTGTCAATACGAATGTACTATGTAGAAACACTTTAGTAACTATTATGTCAAATTTGCCTAAAACTTCTACATACTTTCCCAATAGAACTTTCAATTTGGCCTGAAAAGATCGTGTCTATATAACGATAAAGAGAGAGGGTTTACTTGCGTAAAATTTTATTGGATCGTTAAAAACAACTTGAGAGGTCGGTAATGCATATTAAGGAGTCTGAATTTTATTTTGATAAGGGCTAATATTTTGTGAGTCTTTTTATTTTAATATTAATGGTTTTCACTTTAAAAATTAGACCAAGAATATAAAAAAATATGTAAACATAAACAATTTGTAATAGACATTAGTAAATAAAAGTTTTAATTATAGTAATAGGACAAGCATCGTTTACATCTTACCTTTAATGAGATCTTAACTCATCCTCGGATGCGTTGGAAGACGAGATAATTGGACATAGCCGCACTACCTTTATTACTACGTAACTAAGTATGTATTATAAATGAAATTATTTTTATATTTATTAAGCAAGTAAGATATTAAAAAATTACAGTACGGATGTAAATAAACTATTTAACTACGTTAATTTAAAAATGTCGACTTTCTTAGTAGGAAAAGTACAATGCCCACTCAGAGACATCCAAGGCTATGTCGTGTCTATTAAGTGTAGCCGTTTTAAACGGCTTATTTAGAAGTATCTATCATCAGACTACTTAAATACTACTCTAAGAGACTTTAATATGAGCAGGGCACTATAGACGTGGGATAAAATAAATAATAATGCTCTCATAATCTGGATTCTAATACTGACTAAATAATTCTAAATGGTAATAGATTGAACTTTAATAAGAATGTAAATACTCGTAGCGTGCGAAAAAAAATACGTACTTAAATATTAAACTACTTAAACGCAATTGATCCCACTCCAGGCTATTCACAATATCTCTTCAAGCATATCGTGCGTCTTACCTAATCTTATTTTATATACTGATATATTTAATTGATTCATCATCAAACATTTCGCGGTTAAGTACGTAATTAGCACTGCGCAAGTTTTATCATTATTTGTATAGCAATCTAATGGACCCTTTCATTTCTACACATCTATAACCAATCATTCACTACTATACATATAATATCATAGATGTGTTCACTTACAGTTTATGAACACTTTAAGTTTTTATTGTTTCACTGGTGTTTTGGATTAAAACCCAGTTATAATAGGAAGAGTTCCACCAAAATGCCCCACATTTTTCAATATTGAAAGCTATCGAAACTTAGTTTACATTTTACAAAATTAATGTAAGAAATAATTGTAAAAAGTGTTTGTTTGTATCATTACATAAAAAGTAATCATGGAAGTAAAACTGAAAATATAATACAAACATTTTATGAATGAAAATAGATATCCAATAATAAAGTTCAAATAATATAAACGAAAAGGCATTCCTATTCGGAACTTATCCTATAATATCCGGGCAATATAGTTTTCATTCAAAATTTATCTGTGAATGAGAGTCGCCGCGTCGGCGAGACCCGTCACCCTCAGAGGTAGTTCGGGCGTGACATACAACAAAGCACGCCCATGCCTTTGTAGAGCGATCCTCGCCGCTTGTTCCGCCATAGGCCGTTCACTTCGTCACTACCTTTAAGTGCAACGTTGGTTTCTGTAACAAATGTTTAATAAGAAACAGTTAAATCTATTTTTAGCCGTTACCTCCATTGTATAGTACAAAAGGCTATATTAAAATATTGTATAGCGTTTTCATTATAGCAGCTGAGACACCTCTGTTTGCTTTTGTTAGTATTTATTTTTAGTCTGTTCCTTGTCTTTATGTGAATAAATTAGAGAACTAAAATTAGAAAATATAGAAGAGCTTCATTAAAAAGGTAATATATACAAGATTATAAAAGACAAAATGCATTTGAACAAGTATATATATTTTTTACAATTTTTTTACAAAAGGAGACAGAGAACTTAGTGTAACTTCATCATTCCCCCGAGTGGGAATCGAACCCACAACCAACCGCGTTTACAGTCAGAAGTCACACTACACCAATGTTATTATACTTAAAAAAGTTATTAAAGAAGTATAAAAGCGTAATTTTCTTGTTATCATCATCGTTTTCTTTTTACGGGCCCATATGGATAATTTGCGTATTTATTGGCAAACTCAGTACCGCACTTTGTCTAACCATATTGGGAAGAAATGAAATATTTAGAACAATATGAATTCAATATTAAAATTAACATTGCATCGAATTTTAAAGAGTAAGTAATGCAACAGTACAGCGTTGAGTCCCGCTACTCAACAACACACAATTTCTCGAATTCGGGCGGAAGGTGGAGGACGGAGTGCCTTGACACTCGACTCTTAATTCTCTCTGCTATCCTGATAGGAAAAAGCGTGAAGCTGGATAGTAATGAATTTATCTTTATATACAAAATTTAATCATATTTCACGTTAATCTCCATTACTTGTTCATTGCAATTCAATATAT
Organism: Podotricha telesiphe; assembly: GCA_038994665.1. Taxonomy (NCBI): domain Eukaryota; kingdom Metazoa; phylum Arthropoda; class Insecta; order Lepidoptera; family Nymphalidae; genus Podotricha; species Podotricha telesiphe. The sequence goes on from JAOYRR010000105.1 coordinate 628,897, forward strand.
AATGCAGTTTTTATATAAAAATCTCTTAAGTAAATTTTATGCCATGAACATCACACCCGATACCTTCTAACTGCGTTATTGTATGAACAATCTGACCTTCCGAGTTTATTACGAGGAAGTTCTTAAAAAGTATTTTTATGCTAAATAATTTAAAATAACAAAGGTCTTTAATGTTACTGCGATATTTTTGTACTTGTTAATCCGGATAACATAATTTAATCTAGTTTGCATTATATTTTTTAAACTACTTTATTTTATTGGGTTGCAAGAATTTCTACAGAACAATGAGATAAAAATAAATATCAACCGCTACAACATAACCGCTTCAGGAATAAAGTAACTCTCATATCATTCCATGAATCCAATATGCAGATGCCGGTCCTATCGAGTTGGGGCCCCTTTAAATTACGCTATAATACTTGCTTCCACTGTCAGAGCTTCTCTCTCTACCTAATCATATTAGAAAAGATTTTACTTAAATTATTGGAAATAAACTGATGATAGATCTTAACAGACTGAGATCTTTTGATAAATAAATTATAGGGATTTTATACCTCACGTTCTTACTTCTACCGCGTTCAAATATAACTTAAGATAGTAGAATGTAAATAGATGATATCCGTTCTTACGCTATGACGTGTAAATAGCAGTCCGCAAATATCCGTTTAATGTTCCAGGATTTCCTGTGGTAAATTCAAAGTGCCTTCATTATGCAGTAAAGCTTTTGGATAATGATGTTCTGATTAACATTACTACTTTACTAACTATAATTAATGCTCGGTTTCTCAATGGATTAGTCGACTAATGTACCGTAAATATCTACTGCAAATAGTTTTAAGCATGGATTTTTCGAACGATTAAAATCGCTGTCAACAATATGTTCGACATAAAGTTAATAAGGACTTATTACATACTTCCAATGTCATAAAAACGATCATCATCTTTTTTTAATGTATTTTTTTATTTCAAACTCACGCTTCAGCATAACAGGGTAGGCAAAGAGAACCAAGTGTCGAAACCCTCCGTTCTCCACTTTCCACCCGAATTGAGTGGCGTTGCGTGATGAATGGCGGAACTGAATGCCATGATTTGTATTGTCACCAGAGCGGAGAAATTAAAATAATTGAAATATAATCATTTCTTTGACTGAGAATCGAATCCACCACCACTGCGTATACTACGTGTTACACTGCGCCACAATGGCCATTTAATATGTAATGTAAAATATTTTAAATTATTTAAAGAAGTGTAATACTGACGCTATTATAGGTTTGTCCCATATCCATATACGAATATAATAGGTACATGAAGAATATAGAATCGTATAATAAAATATATTCAAATAAGAAAATACATGAGGCATTTTACGATAATCGGAAGGTATTATTAAATTTTACTTAATTTTTTTATACTATATTTAAAATGAAATAGCATTTAAAACGGTTTCGAATTTTAATCGTAAATGTAAATGTAGTATGGATACAAATGTAAATGTAGTATAGCTACATCGGATCCACACGCGATGCTTATGAGCTGCGACACGAGGAATGCTTAAAATTGAAATAGGAGCTTAGGCGTCTCCGGTCTAGTAAGACAAAATTGCGACCTTTTCTTTTACTGTGAAACGGTTTCTAGTCCATTAGTTAAATAGCGATTGTTATATTGTAACAAAAATACTTTGCTTTGATAATAGTTGAAATCTAATTAAGTTTGTGGAGCTTGGACAATGTAAGCGAGTGTTAACTAGCGTTTTAAAGGGGCTCCTTAAGCTTACACTCGGTTCGGAACCCTACACTGGGGTCGTTCCATGTGTGTCCATGGAAGGTTAAGGATTGTCTTCTTAATTAACATTACATAATTAAATCGGTACGTACCTAAGTGATTAAGATTTTCATGATTTGGCAGGTATTCTTGAATGTCACTGAGGATCCTTGTTATATCTTGTGTGTCTTTGGCGATGCTGCATAACTCCTCTTGGTTGAAGTCCGGTGTGATTTGCTTACAGAGCAGTATTTGACTGATGACATTACCAAAGTTTGATGGTCCGGCGCGGTTTTCTATTAACAAGTTTACAAGTACAAATATGCTTACTTAATAAAATTTTTGAATAAAATATGTAAATAACACTGAAACACTACGCCCATGTAAAGTTATTAGCTGTACTTTTTAAGTTCTCAAGACTAATTTTAGATACTCATAAGAATCCTTCCCCCTAATATATAAAAGTACTGCTTAATACTGTTTGTTGTTTGTCTTGTAGATAATTAAGTTAAGCTTTTTTTGAAAATAGATTTTGAATAGAAAAAGTATTTTGTAATTTAACTTATATTACCATAATAAGAAGTCATGTCCATCGGTACAAGTTGCACGAGGCGCTGACACTTGGCGAGTTCTCGAAGAAGTAGTTGTGACATGAAATATAACAGAACCAACTGTGGCTGATCTGTGCAACCTTCACTTGTTGACCTAAGCAAATATAATTCAACTTTATAATATTATCTTAGGAAAGAAGCTTTAATATTTTTTCTGCTAAGCAAGATAGTTAGTTTGGATCCAGTGTCAAGACACTCAACTGCCCTCCACTTTCCGCCCAAAATCGAGACAACTGCGCGTTGAGTGATGGAATTGAACGACGCGCTTTATCTTACAGCGAATAAATCAATCAATCAATCAATAGCGCTTACAATTTACAGATGATGTCCCACTGCACCGCTGTGACCTCGAGTAATTGGTACAATGTAATAATAAATATATACGAAATATGTGGTTGCAAGTGTCACTTTGGGAAATTAAAATCATAACAAATCATTGCAAAAAGAAAAATAATACTAAAATTTAAACAAATCTCTCATAAATATTTGTTAATATCGACGAACGAATGAAATAAAGGAGGAAATTATGAAAAAGTCATCACAATTATAACTTATTTATATGTTTTGAATATAAATGAAAGAACAATGATTTAATTAAACGTCATATAAGTATTTATTTATACGAATGTCATCATCACTTATGATTATCTCGGTATTGTAAATTTACTTCAATAATTAGACAATTATTAATTATTATTTGTTACATTGTAGTATTTTTTAACATTTTTTTTAAGCTGAGTTGCTAATACTGTTTCAATAATGTATTTTTTAGCTTCACGCTTTATCCCTAGCGATGTCAGAGAGAACGGAACGCTAAACACTGCGGTATCTGCGTACTTCTTTCTCCTCGTCCACTGTCATCCACCTGTTCATACTCGCCGTCCTCGCCGGGGGGTCCTCATGCTTTTACATGACCTTCCTCAAGTTTCATCGATAGGTTCTCGAAGGTTAAGCCAAGTCTACACTATCTCTCTTACCGCTTGCTTCAAATGTTGTTCTACCATTCCTTCTTTCATTTTCTTTCATCCTCTTAACGCGCTCAATACTGATTTTACACTGTGTGTTTTCTTCACGGCTTAAGCTTGAATGAGCTTGTAGGATAGCATATTTCCCTTTCAATAGTCATTGGAGTCAATAAAAACATTTGTATTATTTTTCCGTATAGGATTAGGCTAAACGACCATGTATACGTTTTTCGCTATGCGCCTGAATTTCCCGAGAGCTGAAGTGTGGTAGCTGTGGTATGCGGTTAATCTTTTTTAATAAATAACTCAAAATATAAATTGAATCATTCGTGAAATTAAAAAAGCTTAAATAAATAATACAGCTTTAGAGCTTATTCTCTATAAATAAATATATGTTTATTTGAACTATGTTTGTGATATTAGTGTAAATTTGAAAAAATGCACTCGAATTTTATACCGCAAGTGTATACCTTTTTTTTTCATGTGCTTTTTCTTCGATTGGACCCGACAGTCAGGATTAACCACTTTAGCCTAGGTTAATTGGTTTGGCCTGGTTTGTTTAATGCAGCGCTATGGATAAATTCATTGCTACATATTGTCTATGATCATGAATGACATGATGCTATTACGCGTAAGGTTAAATAAAATGCATGTACTAAAATGTTTTATAAGCGCTTTGTGCTAGCTTGTAATATCTTTTAAAGCTAATATTTAAAATTAATATTAATATTTCAGACAGTGTATCTTTTACTCCGTTATATTTAATTTACACCCGAGGACATCACTTAGGTTTTCCCTCTTTTCTTTTGTTTTCTTGCGTTGTAGGGGAAATAAATAACCTTTGATGTTAACTAATATTATTAAATGTTTCCATTTTAAATAACGTTTCAAATTTGATGCATAGTAAATTAAATTTATAATTTTTTAATTACAATTTAAAAAAAATAATATATCCATGCAATAGAATAACCAATACTTTGCTATTTTTAATATTTTAAAGTGTTATTCACACATTTTGAAAAACGCTCGCGTAATGATAAACATATTTTTAAAATACGTATAAAAATCTTAACGCAGCCGGATTCATACCCGGTACTTTTGGATACCTTAGACGTTTTTCAAAGTGTGGGAATAACACTCAAATTTAAAACGATATTTAAAATGGAAACATTTAATAATATTAGTTAACATCAAAGGTTACTTATTTCCTCAACCACCTCAAGGAAGAAAGAAGAAAAAAGGGAAAACCTAAGTGATGTTCTCGGGTGTAAATTACTCAGTTCTTTATTTTCTAGCAACCGACAGACAATCCATATTCACTAGACCAAATAAACGCAAATACTCTGTTTAAACTTGAATACTAGCAGAAATATCGTTTGTACGGAAACAACGGTAGAATACCTACACACAATTGATTCTAATAGATTTTAACATTAAAAACAATAATAATAATTTAACTAATTTTATATAAAAAAATAATATACATTTTATATTGAGTACATTTGTGTAGCCCATAATACTGATTTACATATTTATTTTAACAATAAATTCAAGCAAACGTTACGCTTAGTTTTCTGAAATAAAAATAATTAAATTATTCTGCAGGTAACGAATTTTCGTCGCCTAATTTTTAAAGCTTTCTGTTGTTATGTCATAACGAGGCACTTTTAATGAGTGGCGAAAAAGTAATTAATATATTTTCGGCCCACAATTTTTCGCCAAAATGTTGACGGAATTAAGCAGTAATTATCTAGAGCGTAAATTTTAGAGTATTCCACTACTAGTTAGGCGAGATTAAATATGCTTTATTAATTTTTCCAACTGCAAGCTCAAACTTTTAAAGTACGCCAGACCATGGAAAGGAAAGAAATAATATTTTTAAATATTACTTAGTGACATTACTTAAAAATGTTTTATACTTCCATAATTATTTTTGCCAAATATGTATATTATATGGTAATTGTAGTTCCTCATAAAATACTCATAATCTGAGACTGGTAAGTATTTTATTTTATAATATATCATAACTTAGAATGGCGAATATGTTTTGCTCTTACAAATGAAAAGCTTAACAAAATATCTCATGAAGTCACGGCTTACAGCGCGGTAGTAGTGCGGTATATCTATATTATGCGTTACATGCAATGTAATAGATCTAAATTTCTATCAATCTAATTCATACAAGAACTATAAATAATATAAGTCATCTTTATTTTAATTTTCAAATTTGTCTGAATTATTTCATTTATAAATACTTATTAACGAAAAAAATATTACTAGAAATCGTCGTTGTGGCAAAACTCGATGTGTTACAGTTATTATTTTTAACGGATGTAATTTGAATCGATATTTTACTAATACTTCTAATCGGTACTGTAGCACAGTAAACATGTATTTCATTCAATATTTAAAGAGTTACATAATATAGATAAGTGGCATGCATATTTTGAAAGTTCCATAAAAATACGCTTAGTTATGCGTACTATTCACACACTTTTTCACATAAGATACAAACGGAGGAGATGCTCCATTCTACACTTATATATTTTGTTTTATGTTAGACTACGCATAAGAATTTATCAAGTAGACTAATTTAATTTTTTTTTTTTAAAAATGGGATTAATTTATTATATTTACTTAGGATTTACTTAGGAGTCGGTTCCGTAAAAGTTTTGAGCAAAAATTCAACCCAGCTAGAAATATAGGGGATGATTTGATGACGATTCACTTAATGATTTCACTGAATAAGCATCGGTTTATTTTTTTGTTAAAAAGCTATTATAGAATGTTATCTGTCCAAAAGTAAAATTTAATGACATAAATAGAACTATTTTTTTTTTGTAAATAAATAATTACTTGACTCTGGCAATTTTATGAGAATACTATTTTTTTGCTTCTCTTCTAAAGTATGTAAAAAGTATATTGCGATTATGGATAGTGCAGCAAAGAAAGGCAATAAAAATCAAAAATATATTTAAGTATGTATAACTGACATATTGTTTATAAAAGACAGCTACCTATACATTATTTAAAAATAAACATGTACATAGCAACGTATTAGGGAGTCCACTTTGGCTGTTAAGTAGCAACGGATATTAATCAATCAATTTGACGGGTTTTCAGTGTTAGCTTGCACTCTAATTGCCGCGGTTCCCTTTAACTCCCACCTTCATTTGCGCCTTTACACTTTTCTTTTCTATTTATAACAAAGCCTCTCTGTCGTCTCTATTTGTAAATATATATAAGAAATTAAATTATCAAAATAAAATATCCATCGAAAAAATAGGACACGCTGGTTTTTTTGAATCTTAACTTTGACTTTGAGTTTAAAGGCAGAAATTATATTTGACTGATTTAAATACAAGAAGGTTGTATTTTCTAGCAAGTTATTTATCTATATCAAGAATGAAGGCTTTCAGCAGTAGAGGGCTTACAGCTGAAGGCCTCCGAAGAGTTCCAATTTTCTCTTGAACAGGCTTCCTTGAGGGCCTGGCCATGTCGTCACCTTTTTCATCCATCTCTGGTCTTGTGGACGTACCACATGTCCGGCCCGTTTCCATTTTAATAAAAGAGCTTGTACTAGATTAAAATATAATTTTGTAAAATCAACCAGAATAAGCAACGCTCACCGCGTAGGAGATTATAATAAAGATGTAAAACCGTTGTCACAGACCTTGACATGTATTAAAATATTACTCGTAAATCTAAATACATATATGTTTTCATTATAAAATATAATGTTTATTTTAATGGGATTTCTTTTTATTTTAATATACCTGCCGTATCGGCTTTTCAACTTCATAGCCTATACTTACCACGCATAGCTTTTAATTTGCGTGAGCAATCGTAATTTGTTAATATGAGGCTTAATTTATATTTTGCTCCATCGCATTTTTATTCCTGACAAATCATTTTCAAAGATAGTAAAAGCAAATTGTTTTAACGGCTGGAAGCCACACAATAGATTCATTTATTAGTTTTGTGTTTGCTATTCAAGGGATGCGGTGAAATGGTGAAAACTTTTACGGACGTAATTGATTCTCTTTTGACTTAACTTAAGGGCTACCTAGTACGTCTTTTGATATGCAAATATTTGGGTACTTAAGTAGGTACCTGAGGTATAATAATTTCTTTGACAAATTGGTGTTTTTAATATTACAAACAGATAAACTAATTCTATTAAGTTATAGTAGATTACTGATAATACAATGAAATTCTGATCACAAATTGAATTGGTATTCGTATATTAACTCGAAATTACGATATGTTCAATATGGTTTTCACCGATGCGACAAGTAAAACAATGAAGTGAAGTTACATTAGGTGGCAACAGAACATTGATTCGCCTTGAATCTAGACTCGATTAATATTTATGTTCAATCGGATACGAGTTTGACAAATTTTCTTGATTGATTCGAGTAAAAACAGGACTCGCATCACTAACATAAAGTCGTTAAAAATATATTGTCGCGTGACTCCTTCCGCTTTTGTATGGTTATAAACATACACATTTGCCTGTTTTAGTTCAACGAGGTTGGTTAACAGAGTTGCAAATTCTTCTTGCCGAGTAGTAAAAGTTCTATATTATTTATCCGACCTACCATTTGTTATTAGTTAAGTTTGAAAGGTTTGTCATACTAGACTTTATACACGAGAGCACGATAATTTATGGGCGTAAAACTTTTTGTTTTGTAATGAATTGGTGCAGTCTGGATGTTTCTGTCGTAATGGTTATAAGTTCAAATTCAACGTTTCTGTTTGTCCGTACTTTTTAACGATTTTCAACCCCGTCCAGTACTACGCGTACAAACAGACAGAATTTTTTTTTAAAAATGTACTATTTCTGCTTTTTCCTCTCCCTAAAATATCTTTTCTGTTTTATTATAGTAAAGATGTTACACAGCTATTTTGTTAATATTTATATTTCATTGATATAACACAGCAAGTAGCGTTAGCATACATTGTAAGTTCTTCATGTACAGGAAGAAAAGTAGTGAAATATTATGTTAGCAGAACGAGTATAATCTTTTAACGACATAAAGTTGGAGTTGAACTCGAGTGTTATAAAATGAAGTTTACATTTTACAATCTTTCATTTTTATGTGTAATAGTTACAGTAAAATTTGCTTACAAAGTTAATGTAAATCATTATAATTCCTAAGTAAATTTTCGAAAGTTCCATACAACTAAAAATATATAATTATAGAAAGAATTTTATAAAGTCATGAGATTTATGTAGGTTCTAAACAAAAATATTAAGATTGATATTGTTCATTTATACAATTACTAAAAAAGAATTGTACGTGTTTTCCATTCAGCGTGACATTAGTAAAGTAATTAGTGCTCAGCTGGCACTCGCGTGTGTCAAAACTAAGGTACTGAGGTACTAACTGAGAACTAGATTGTACGTATTTCTTAAATTTAACAATAAGTTAAGCCATCGCAGTGCAGTGAGATAGCGTTTGACTAACATTACGATTCGATTTGGGTTCGATTCCCACTCGGTGGAATGATTATATATAACATATTTTATTTTCCTCGCTCTGATACATAAGATAAAGCGCGGATTAGATTCCGTCACTCAATACACAATGCCTCGACTTCGAGTGGAAAGTGGAGAAATAAATAAAAAATCATAATTGAATTATATTAAATTCTCCGCTCTGGTAAACAAGACAAAGCGTGTCGTTGAGTTCCACCACTGAAAACGCAATGTTTCCAATTCAGGTCTGAAGTGGAGAACGGAGTGCCGTGACACTATGCTCTCTCGGACTAGCCTGCTATGCGGGAAAAAGCATCAAGCGAGGAAAAACAATATTATAATATAATAAAAAAAAAAAAACAATAATAATAATAAGTACACGTTTTTTAATTGAAAATTTAAACAATGTATTGTATTTAAGACTTAATCAAACTTACTTTATAGTCTAAGTCTAAACTGTATTTTACATATAGGATTACCTACAAATTTCTACCTACAAATTCTAGTTTAAAATATACTTACTTTTTGCAAGTAGGCAGAACTAGTTGGCTGGTTTGTTTGGTAGCTTCAACGCATGTGCGGCGTAAACGGCGTACGCGCTCGCGTAACTCAGGACTGTCGTGTGGTTGGCCGATGTGGATTAGTAGGTCTCGGAATAACGCAAGTTGCACATTGATCTCCGTTATTAACTGTGTAAAGAAAAAGAAACAATTTAAAAGTACATATTTTAGGATACTTTGTTATATTTTTAGCTGGTAAGGTGTAGAGATGAGCTCGGACAGTGGAGGCGAGCGTTAATGAAACGCTTAGGAGTTCTTTACATTACTACGTACATTACAATAAATTACGATTTCGCTTCTATTTCCATATAAGATTGTTTTTATTTTTATATTTTGTTTTTATTTGAAATAGGATAAAATTTTTACATTAGTGGTTATATTTTCAAGGTAATTTTTTTTAAAAGTTCGAAGCTCCATAAAAATATATTATTATTAATATTGTTATTTTTGTAACTTACGCAATCAAATATACCAATTTGATTAAATGTAACGTGCAGATAAAACAAATTTTCTATATAATATAGCTTTATGCCTGAATCAGACAACACATTTATCACGCCCGGGTAATTATTGGAAATCGTTTATATGTTACGAGAATACTTGTAAGTTGAAATCGGACGAAAAACGATACGTAAGCAACATTTCTCGATTCTGTCATTAAATGTAGTTATTTGTATACTAAAAGAAAAATAATCTTCTGATTAGATGGTACAATAGATCTCAGTAGAATTATTTATTATAGCCTATGAACTTAGCAAATATTCACTATTGTGAAATTGTATTTACTTCGAATATATAGGTACATTTTTTAGTAGGTATATAGAATTCATATTATTAGAAGATAAAACCAATTCCAAACACTACTGAAAAGTAAAGAAATTTACGATCAAAAAATGTTTATTACCCTACCCGAAGTTTTAGTGCTATAAAATCATATTGCAGATGAATCTCAGATTCTTTATTGAAACTTATTCAATGATTTATTATGAAACTTTAAAACAGTAAAAATTAAATTTAATATTATTATACTTGATTGTAGGTAAAAGCCGTTTTTCATTGTTTAAAAATATAAGATGAGGTGCGCTATGGGATAGCGCCTGGCTGTAAACAAGATTGGTTCTGGGGTCGATGCCCACACGGAGGAATGCTCAAAGTTTTATTATTTTCATTTCTCCCCTCTGGTTGACAAGACAAAGAGCGGTGTTGAGGTCAACACACTATGTCTCAAATTTGGAAGAAATATCAATATGTGGAATATCTAGACGATAGAATAGTATTGCAAGCTATTAATTTATAGATATAATAAAAATTTTGGTAAACTCCCCTTAACATTTAGTGTTTATTAAATTTCAATCGGTTCATAAATATAAAAGTTACATCAATTTTAAATATATATTTAAGCAAAGTTTGTGATTTAAAGAATGCGGGAGGGCGAAAAAACTAAATAGTTTAGTCGTGTAGTTTACGCAGGCGAAGCCGCGAGCGGATGGTAGTAAATAACAGGATTTATTGCAATTTTGCGCTTTCCATAAAGATTATTTTATGAGTAGGAACAATATTATTATATATTTAAAGAATAACTGGAATTTTTTTAATTATTGTTTATCAAAATATTCATTGTATATATTTACGATTTCAGTTTCATTGATTTTAAACCTATCGATACTATTTGCAGTTTGGATGTAAATTTATTAAAGGTGAAGCCAAATTTTCGAACACTTATAAATATCAGCCTTTTAACGACAAAGTCAAATATGATGAGATGTATATAGCACGTAGAGTTGCCACATTTCCTTAAATCGTATTGTATGAATATTTCGGTACAAAGAAATGTTCTCGCTATATTTTATTTTTCGTTATTTTTAATATTTCATAGACATTTAAAAATTTTAATTATTTTCGCATGTATACTAAATATTTGCTTATGCACACAATAGCATATGACAGGTTGCATATAAACGTTTAGTTTATTTCTAAATTAAAAAGGTAAAAACACCTTAAGCGAAGTTTATCATTTTCATTTCATAAGACGGTGGGAAGTAAAAGTTATGAAAATTCGTCTGAATATTATTTGAATCACTAGTTTTTCTGAAATTAACGTATTCCAGTTAAATCACTTAATAATGAATGTTACTAAATACAAGTTTCAAGATTTTAGATTAAAATAAGAAATTTAATACGGAAAGATCAAATAAATGTACATAATCATATTAGGCATCGTCAGCATCTGATAAATGTGTTGTTGTTTGTTAAAGCTAATTGTTATATAAAAACAAAAATTCAACCATCGGATGTGGAACTTTAACCAAAAAACTTAACCGAAACTTAGAACAATATATTTAGCAGGATAGACAATTTTCTTATTTAGTAATGCAGATAACACTTGAGATATAAAATGAAAGTAATTTAAATATAGCCATGTTCCCCACCTCAGTCAGTTTCGGGTTCTATCTCAATAGAATCCAAAGTTATCGCGTATATAGTAATTGGCTAAAATCAATAAAGTGTAAACCTAACGAATAAAATTAAATTAAAATATCTACTACTGTATATTTACTAACATGTTTATTTTTCTGTATAAATACGTTTATATTTACATACGTTTGATATTTTTAGATTAGATACACATAAATAATAAATATTTTGTTAAACTTATTGCTAGAAACTTGTTATTTAGATATGTATGTTTACAAATCCTATTATGTTATATTGAAATAGACTAGAAATATATTAGAAGCTGTAAACATATTAATATTCTCTAACTCGTATCTAATATTGACAGCCTTAAGATTTGATCCCTATTTGCGTTTATCCTTCATATTAGATATAAGCTTTTCTGGGAAATAAATGTAACCATAACATATTAAGGTATTATTGGATATTACTTAAGTAAGATCAATAAGATATAAAATATTGCAGTTTAAGATATACATATATTATGTTTGTTTACAAAATAGTAATATAATTATTATTTTCTTTTTTTTTATATAAATTCGTTTAGTCAAGAATTTGACATAGGAGTAAGAACACTCAAATTATGATTACTAACTAGGCTCATTTATCAGTAAGTCGCGAGATCGAGTTCGGAGCCACTTCTTCAAAGGAAATAACCTTTTTTGTAGGAAACTGCTCAGTCTGTGTCAATGCAAGGGTACGCGTTTAGATATAACAAAAATATTACTTAGCTGGTTTGAAATATGGCTTTCGATTATTCTTTTCGGTTGTCTGACGTTTCATATACGAAAAGTTACAGTGATAAAAGTTCATGATTTATTTTAGTCTTTAGCATATGAAGTCTCTTCGTTATAAATAGATTTTTTATTAATATTTATTGTAAAAAGTTCCAGTTCCACGCTTTTTTTGCGTGGCAAAATATACAGAGAGGCTCTCCGTTCTTTGTTCGACTCCGTTCTCCACTTTCCATCCGAATAACCAAGACATTGCCTATTGAGCGGCGGAACACAAAACTGTGTTTTGTCTGAACAAAGGGGAGAAATTAAAATAATTTAAACATAATCATTCGCTTGAATGGCATCGCACCGATCACATTCAATCGTGTTTACAGTCAGAAGCTGTCTTATTCTGCCACTATAGCCTATTTCATTACATTTAGTGTATATAAGGTTACATTTTAATTGTTATAATAAGCTGACCATACCACCAGACCAGACCACACATGCTTAGGATCAGTATTGAGTAGGATTAGTTTTCGTTTACTTGGTTAGCGAGATGCGGTGTTAATTTCTTTCGCTATAACGCTATACTAACTTAACATAACGCAACGCAACTAAATTAAAAAAAAATACGATGAATTTGTTTACTATTGCACAGAAATATTCATTATATATCAATTTCGAATAATGTTAAGTTACGTTGATATTATTTTCAATTTCAATATTTAACTTGTTATTTATTCAATGAAATTTTTCCTAATGGAATGGTATGTAATGGTATATTTTACATTTTTTGTACACGAGAATACAACTGTGTTATAATGAAAAGTAAACATGCAATGTTGATATTTTACGGTCTATGCACTAATTGGAATCTAACAAACAGCTAATTTTACTTGTTTCTCTTTTCCATTTTGTTTTCTATTACAAATATGAAGTTTGTTCTGATGGATATTTTTTATTTTATTTATATTTCATGTTTTTTATTCTATAGACAAGCGTTGGGTTACCTGGTGGTAAGTGATTACTGCTGCCCACGACCTCGTGTAACACCAGAAGAGCTACAGGGAAGTTGCCGGCCTTTATGATAGAAATAGATGTGCTTTTTGGAGGTACCTATGCGGAATCGACCTGGAAACACTGCCGCTGGTAGGACATTCCACAGTTGAGTAGCATGTGGAATGAAGTTTCTACAGAATCGTACAGTAGTAAAGTGCTACGTATCCAGAATTCAGCGGCAGGAATCAAATCATACAGTTCTTTAGAACAATAAATGCGATAGAGAATGCACAGAGAGGAAACGTCTTTATGCAACGCCACAGTATCAAGCCTTACACAGATTATTGGGTCCTTCACGATTAGAATGGTTTTACAAGCTGATACTGGGGTGCACCAGGGCCTTGCTAGTTAGCATTTAGTTAAATTAACACGATACTGGCAATCAATTGCTACATTAAGGTCCAATATGCTGATTTTGGGTGCGGTTTTTAGAGGAATGTTCTCGAAAACTGTCGACACAAGAAATGAGGTTTTCTTATTGGTTAACTTGTGTCTTCTGATGGTTGAATTGAACCAGGTTCCCTTCAAACCGTATGGAGACATACCCGAGGAATGCCTCAACAGAAGAGACAATTTTATTACGGCACTCGTCGACGATTTCCCAAGAAAAACCTGCGTGGCCGATGTATACGGCGTACACCATTCTGTATGCACAGTGTAGAGCACAGCACATATCCTTGGGGACGAGGACGCCAGCGTTTACAGGCATGCAGTTAGAGCAAAAACAGTCGACAGCGTTCTTGATGCTCGGGAAGCCACGAGCTCAAGTGCTGGGTGTTTATTATGCTCTCCATTACTTTGTTCAGTTACAGTTAGATGGTTTGGAGCCATAGCCTTTCTTCCGGATCGGGTGGATCAGAGACTACGCCAACTGAGTAAGAGTGCCGAAATAATCGCATTAGCGCCGGTGTCAACTCAGAAGCACATGTTTGGAACACTAAAGGAAAGATGCCATCCAACCCACTCAATTTAAGGATGTCCAAAGAAAACAGCGCTCGCCAAACAGCTTTTCTTTTTTATTACATTTCATTATATTGTACAAAAAATGTGTTACGTATAATATTTTTGATCGAATACTTGTAATCTGGTGATCACACCACACGGTACAATGGTTATAAAAATCATCCCATTCCAAACAAGATTGTTAGGAACATTTATTCCCAATTTCCCTATATAAAATAAGTGGGTTGCGTCCCATCGCATTGAAAACATTTCAATACATTTCATTATTTAAACAAAAAATATTTTTATAAGGAGGTCATTTAAATTTCCTCGTGTATTTTTGTGTAAGATTAAACCAAATTTTACCACATAATTGCGTGTCCACACGACTGTGCTATTTAAGCACCGTTTTTCTATGCAATCGACATAAAACTGAGCATTTAGCATATTGTACAATAATAGATTTGCTACATATATTAAGCTTATATCTGCTTGGCATGCAATTTTTTTACAAATTAGAATATCTGTTTATATGTATAAAACATATCTATGTACATTATATAATTTTATAGGTTATTTTTTTTTTGTTTCGTTATATATTTGTGAATAGTATATTAATATTCTACTCAATTTAATTGTATTTGTTTATTCCACAGCATTGCTTTTCTCTTCAGATATAAGTCCACTGATGCTAACATATTTCCTGTATTGTTATTTGTCTGTACGTTTCTCAAGTGCAATAAAGAATATATACCTATATATAATCAAGAGGCTTTAAAAATAGCATTTTAATTTTGTTCCCCACATTTTATAAGGTACTAATTACGTAATGAATTCAATCAGGTAGTACCAAATTATAAGGTAATCTATAGAATTATTATTCAACTTACAAAAACCGTAGTATTTTTTTTACGAATAAGATGCAACTATTTAAGTAGCTTAATAGAAGGATTAACCCACTGTGCGGGTATGTAATTGTTTATAGATTATTATACGTCAGGAATTACTTTAGAGCAAACATAGGATCAGGAGTAAAGAGAATATGATTACGTCACTCACTACACGCTTGTACACGTTAGCCACTACGCGAGTTGCACTTAACTTTAGGGGCACCGAACCGCGTTTGCTGGGAGAGGAACTCTAAGGCAGTGCCTGGGACTTATGACTCAAGTGTAGGCTTAAGAGATCTCTTTAGAATGCATAAATACTCACCTTCACTGCCCGAGCCCCTCTCTCTACCTAATTAATACTAATAAAGTGGCGTCCTGCGGTAATAGCGACTACTAGCGTAGAGTTAACTGTACAATCAAGAATCCGACGAGCGTAAGAACGCTCGCCTTAAGAAAAGCCTCTCCTACCACTCATTATTATAGATGGCGCTAAACTAAGTATAATTTAATACTTTTAAAACTATGCACCGACATGTACATGTTAAGTTATTAATTTAATCGATTAAATTGATTTTTGAAAAACAGATTTATTATCGTAACACATTATAATCGTGTGTTCTTCAATATATTCTTGTTGTATATTTTCTTAGAAAATAATTTACCAAAAAGAGTCATTTTGTTTTCGATTGTTTGTTTCAAATAAACAACTCCTATCTGCAGTGTTATTGTTATATTTAGATTAAAAATGAATATGAAAATTCCGAAATATGAGTGAGTACGGTTTAAGTGGTTACGGCAAAGTTTTATGTTATAACTTTGAAACTAAAATATATGTGAATAGTTTTGATGACTATGAGTTGTTTGATACTGTCGATTCATTTTAGTGTAATTTAATAGGTATTTTGTATATTTCAAAACTTTGTAATGAATACTTGATTAGTGATTAACATTATCATTTTCCCTGTTGTTCATAGGTGGCTTAGTAATTATATTTCCCTCCTAAAGTATAGAAAAAACAATAAATAAGGATTCCAAAAATGTACAGGACTAATTTTACTAACAGCTTCACACGCTTCTTTTTCCCGCATAGCAGGGAACCTAGTGTCAAGACACTGTGTTCCCCTCCTCGTTTTATATTGTACCAGAGCGAAGATATGGAATTAATTTAAATAGAAATCGAGGAATTAATGAATGTAGGAACCGAACCCGCAACCAAACGCGTTTGCATTCAGAAGTTGTATGCAAACGCGTTCATTGCGCCCCGATTGCCTCATCTATTTTTACATCGTGCATTTTTGCTGCTCTCAGTAGCAAATTTCTTAAGAACTATGAAAATACCAATAAGGTAAAAGGGATTGTATCATTACAAGTATAGTGTTAGGGTGATGCATTTGAAACTGACGCATAATGTGTGGAAACTTGACATGATACGTATGATTGATGATAGCAGCTAAAGGAATATATATACATTTTTGAGAGTTTGGAGTTTAATTTGGTCTTAATGCAAAAAACAAATTAGTATAGAGTATTTACAATTATTTCAAATGAAAACGTTTCTTCCTTTTTATTTCTGACTGTAATTTTTACTATTATTTTTAGTTAGGTTGATAAAGGCAATTATATATCACAATAGCTACAAATTTCAGCCATTTTAGTGGGGCACAATAATGTAACATTCGCAATACGCGGCTTGGCGAGTAAACATTTCCGGTGAGTGCTAGTGAATTCTGCGATAACTCGGGCTCGACTGAGCACTGCTAAATTTTTTGCTTTAAGTGAAAGCTTCGTATAATGAAAATTTATCCATTGAATATTCGAATACACTGTGTATTTATATAGTCGTTTTTATACAAACTTTTTGTAAAATTAGAATAATTCTAAAAAAAAAACATAAACCCTTTTCAAATATGATTTTATAAGTCTCACCTATCAATCAGTCATGTAAGAATATCTTGCAACGCTATTTTGGCTCACTCCTTACCGACGTTGAAAACTTGCACTTGTATTTGGATCTAATGACAATTAAATATTTTTATAGCATGAACCTGACAACCTTCCAGAATGAATATTTTGACAATAAATAACATTGTCGTTTGAATTAAATGCGAGTGTTTTTTAGTTTATTTCTTTCTCCCATTTTGTTATTTTAATCAAGAAATAAATGCTAGATGCATTTATTGCAGTTGAAATAAAGTATTTATTGATTCTATGTTGATTATATTTTTTTTATATAATAACTAATAACGAGGATAATAATAATTTATTAAAGAAAAGTTTTAAAATATTAACTTATTTACTATCCTAATAAATAATAATATATGTAATATTAAACTAACGTTGAAAATGGTACATATAGGTATTTTAGTAGTATGAAAACCAGCTTAGGAATTTAATTTAAGAACATAAAGTACTTATGTCAAACTCTAAATTTAAATATTATATTATTTTTTTTTAAAACTATTATCACAAATTATTTTAAGACAGTATTATTCTCTATTTCGGCTTAAAAGCAGAGACATTCATATCTTGAATATATTTTTTTCACGGGGACGAATTTAAATCTGCAATATAGGCGTGCTACTGTAAATAAATAAGCCTCGTCGTAATATACGTTCCCCACTTTGCCACGTGTATACGCTCTTAGTAGACGTGGGTTGACGTATTTTGTAAATGTGGATATTACACCGTCGAAGCGAGATATCATAATAAAAATACATATATCTTATTTTTTATTTAAAATATAACATACTATATATTTATATACCATATACATTTTCTACAATACTATCTGGAGTCGAAAATTAATAGCTATTGCGCAAACAGCGATAAACGGTTCGTATAATTTGTTTAATCCTTCATACTGTATAATTAATGTGATCGCATTAGGCACTGGTATTTACACAGTATTGGGAACAGATGTGTATCCAAATCTGATTAGAATTTTAAGCCATACCAATCACAAATTTAAGTAGTTTTTTTACATTATTATCCATAGGAGTAGGTACCTTTTACCAAAAAAATTGTGTAAATGCAAAACTCCAGATACAAAGTTCGTTGATAAATTTCATATTATAAAAGTTAATATAATTTCGAATGTGAAATACCCGTTGTAATTTTGTATACTAAATGTAGAGCTAGCTACGTTCTTAATTTATGATCTTTAAAATTAACAATTTACAGAATACACAATTTATATGAATATATTTTGCTATTAGTTGCCGAAAAATAAAATAAATACTTATCACACACTTTCTTAAAAATATATTATAAAGTTTTTTAATCGTATATACTTAATGTCCTTATATGTTTTTCATAAAATGGTTCACCGTTAAAATTAAAAGGTGCAGGTTTTAATGAGTAAAGACATTCGGTTCTGTCTTTTCAGCTCGAATTCAAGATATTACTGGTTGAAGGGTAGAATGCCGTGTTTTGCTTGAACAAGACACATGATGAATAATAGAAAAATAAATGTTGAAAATGAAGCCATATAAGTAAGCCTAAACACAAAACTCGAAAAGAGTGTGACTACTGTTTAATAGTCTGAATGTACAAATAAAAACTCCGTAAATAAGAGCTTTGTAGCTTTTTCTGATCGGGTTAATGCTGACAGATGTTAATCTAGTTTCCATAGAAGCGATAAGCGTGATACATGACAAAAACAAAGCCTGTCGCTTTAAAAATACTACCTGTGTGAAATATCACACAAGCTATACTTTTTTTGTTAAAAAGCTTAATAAAATTCCTCGTCTTTTTATGACTATGATGATTTGTAATTTTCGTTATAAATTTTAATTATTTATGTATTTATTCGACATGCCATCAATACTATGTAACCTCTTATAATATGAAAACTATATAGAGGACTGTTACTTAAACAAGTGTTGAGTACAGGCAACTACAGCATATTTTTTTGGATAAATTGTTATGAAAAGAAAATATAACAAGGATTATAATTCCACTATGAAGTTTAAAATTAAAGGGAATAATAATATATTTTTTTGGAAACGCATAAGTATATTAATTTGATTAAGATTAAAAGTAATTAAAAAAAACATATTTTTCTCTTTCGTTTAAATATAATGTTAAATTTATGCCTCTCTAATGGAACATAAATAATTTAAGTACAAGTAAAGTCAGTGTACTTTTTTTATTGCTGCCTGCAAAAACTAAAATAATTATTAATTATTTTTATAGTATATTATTAATTATATATATAGTGCATATACTATCCTTCAAAGACACTTTCAAAACCACACAAGTTTTATTCGTTTTGATTACATATTTAGAAATCTGAGAATTAAGGCTGAGTATTTTTTTTACTTTCTGCACTAAAGGTTTTCACAAATATTTTCTCTGAAAATTTAAAAATATACAAAATGGTATTATTAAAATCCTGTTATTTTAGCATTTAAAACTTATAGTTTATAAATAGTTACTTATATTATTTTACGCAGTTCTGACACCGTTGAGAAGCTAGTTATGAAGTTAAATCTCGTTCGTTCAAGGCTGTAAATATGTCTATAAATATAAAAAAAATTAAAAACAGTGGATTTTCACTATTTTCGCTCTTCTAAAATGCAAAAAGTAAAATACGACTAACAATTAATATAATAAAAAATTGCTTACCGTGCCAGCGTTGGGCTCAGATTCGTGGTGGTAAGTGGATAAATGTCGTATTGGACCCGCCATACCGTCTCTACCTACATCACTTTCACTTCTATTTAAAAAAAATCACACTACCCACTTTATACATCACATAGTAAGTTTTTCATATTGATAACATTCATAGTGATTGAATAACTCGTATTGCGCTGTACAACGGATTTGGTACTTCAATTATGTTACTTTATATTTCTGCCTAAAACAATTGAACTTTGTTTATTATAGACTTCAATAGCGTATACAATATTTGTTGTGAAATAAAATTGATAAGTCAAATAATATGTGAAATAATACTATATAGGTGCATATTCTTTAATTTTTGTATTATAGTATTTTTTAAAAAGCATACTCTTAGTTTCATTATCAATTATCCATATCCATATGTTTTATGGTTATGATATTTAGTCACAAAACTGTAACTTAACGTATGTAATCGTTATCCGAAATAACTATAAATATAAAATGTATTAGATGTTCTAAGCGTCTATTTCTTTAGGGACATGATAGAAGTTATAAAATACATAAATTATAAGCTTGCAAAGAAATAACATTCGTATTGCTTTCTAAATAATATATGTTTCAAGTTGAAATATGGGACGTTCTCGAGTAATTTTTCGTAGAACATATGACAGCTTCTTTTAAATATACTATATTTTTTTATATACATTTAGCATTACTAGCACATAGTGATTTTGCTATTAGTTTATTGCCATTAATTTTCCTTACGTATAGTTGAAGTGTTATGATATTTTTAATAGCTTTATTATTCTGAATAGTGGAGCTTTATTTAACCACTAAGGCCTCATTAAAATAACACTTTAAAACAATGTCTTTGTTCACTCTATTTCGTTATGTAAATAAGCCTTTTATATAGCTTATCGTAAAATATTATGAAATATTCTCATTTAGCTAAATTAACCTTGTAAATTTTATTCACAATTTGTAGGAAGAAGATATTTAATTAAAGAATGTCAAAATAATTTACGATTTTATTAGATTAGCCTTGATTCTCGTAGTAATTTAAAACGACAACAAATTATGACTCAAGCAATATAAAATAGAAAACTAATAAAAATAAAAAGTTAAAATAAACTGGGTCACGCCTACCCAAGGAATCCTGCAAATATTTATTATAGTGAAGTTCGCGTAGTGCCATGTGCTTGTCGTAGCACGTAGCACTCGTAGAGGAGCGCTCGTAGCGAGAGCGTACCGGCTGGCGTAGCGGCCGCCAGCGCCCGACTGCCGCTCGACTGCCGCAGCCCGCCCGCGCATTGGCCGTAATGATTGACAAAATACTTCACCTGTGTTTTCTTAGAACACATAAACAGGTGGCAGGAAGCGTGTCAATGCAAACGTGTTCAAACAATTGAAATGTATCGATAATATCATTTAAGATGTTTTTTATAACTATATTAAAGGAAAAAGGAAAAGCAAGAAGGGGGCAATAGTTAAATTAATTGCAATTTATTTGTTATAATTAGTATTCAATATAATTTTAATTAATAAATATTTATATGGAACTAATTGTGTGGTATGTATGCAGATATACATATATAATTATATATTACTATTTTATAACAAAGTAATTTAAAGTTTACATATTCCGAGTGTATTGAAAAGTCAAGCACGGGTTGTACGGAAAGTTTCAACAGCGTTCTCAAATATTGTTTTCTCTGTAATTGATATTGACGAGCATTAAAATTCCGGCGCAACCTGTTGAAGTCTTAAACAAATACATGTTAGACATTGTATAGAAACTTTTGTGGTGTATATTGTAATTGCATTTAATTGTTTACCTTTTTGGAAGTATATACATGTGTTCAAAGTAAATATATGTTTTCTTCATTCGCAGCTTACGAAGTAAAAAAAGAATTTAGTCATGAATGAGTGCTTTTTTATTAATTCATTTCTATTGAATCGTCAGATAATTCAATTTATGTGGAAATACTATTTTATCATATACAGTGGACATAATGTCATTATGCTAATAAAAAACTTTACTAATAAAAAACAGTATTGAAGTATTCAAATTTTCATGCATGTTTTTCATTTTACAGGATGATGATATTTAATTTCCTTAACATTCAATTTCACTGTTTTTTTGGTCGGGCTAGAGAAGCATATGTTTTAAAAATATAAATGGGATCAATAAATAAGTTTACATTAAGTCAAGTATGTGCCTACGACTATAGACATAAAAGCTATCAAACTACGAATATTATGATAAAACACGGTAAAACGCCCTAGTTGACAAAACGCCCTACTCGCGTATCACGCAAACAAACCAAGCTTCTTGGATGAAAAGATTGAATCAGAAAATTATATAATTTCATCAATAGTTTTTTTTTTTTTGTATTTAAGTAACTTTAATTCCTATTCGATTAAGCTCTTGTAACAACCCAGTTTTACCCTATATGCAACTTTGTATACTTTGAAAGACTTATCAGAAAATTTTGTGACTATACACATCTTGACACTAGTTTCGTCCTGCTCAGTGCTCAGCTCTGTTGTCCAATCAAACGTAAAATTTGCAAATTTTTAGCCTTATAATATAATAAACAGAAATAAGAATGAATATTCAGTTTGTATATGTTTATATGAAATATAAATTAGGGTTCTCAAAGGCTTTTCGCTCAAGATTCATATTAGTTGACATTAACAGGCAGGTATATTGAAACTGATGTAAATTGAATGATCCTCGTAAATTCAATCAATGTGAATCTTAATTGTATAGCTTCATGCAACGTTCAAAGCTCATTAACGATTTAAAGTGGCCTCTATACGGTACAGTACGGTTATGATTATATCGATAGTAGTTTATAAATATGGCGGTATTTACACATATCACATAGAAAGAACTTAGCATATTATCATATTTTTTAAAAAATAGTAGTATAAAAAAATAGTAAAAAGTATAAAAAATAAATATACGTCTATCTTTTCAGTTAAAATCTATAAATGTCGAAACACAATGTCATATTTTTATCAACTATTTATGGACAAATCTTTCTTTTTTTTTCGGAAATATCATAATTGTACTATTTGACTGTCGGACATATAGAGAATAAATTGTGAGTGTGATCATAATACAACAAGATAGTCAACGAAACAATTTACACGAAATGTTGTGGTGAATTGGAAACGTCCATCATTTGTATTTGACAGCATTTCAGTCCATTCAAAATAATTTCCCCCTAGGCATTACGCTTAAGCAATCATTATTTTATTTTTTATAATAAGCCAATTTATAACAAAGTATCAAAATGTAGATAAATTACATAATGTATATCCTTACTTTTTTTATGATACCATGAATGACTAACAAACGTTCATTGATTGAAAAGACAAAAATAAATAACTGTACTACTTGAGTTGACTGCTAAAATTTAATTATTTTAATTGTAATTTTAATTTAAGTTTGGTTCTAAGCAATGGTCAAATAAAATGGTATGTGTAACATTTGTATATGAAAGACCCTACAGGCAAAATAACATTTTCAAACATGGTTTACATACGAAGAATTCAATATGATCTGCAGATTACTGAAGCCAGTGATCAGCATTGCAGTTAATATCGATTATCGATTACATTCCACATGAGTGGGCGTCGTGATAGCTGAGAACATCTCATAAAGTTAAGCATTTTGCCATTTTTCTGAAGAAGTATATTATTCTTTGCGTATTAAATAAACGCCGAAAGTGTGAAAAGTAAAAAAAAATTAAAAAGATTGACAATGAAGAAGATATTAATATTTTAACTATGATTATATCATATTATAACAAATGAAATGCTATAATTTTTTAAATTATGTAAATAATATGCGTTAAATGCGAATAAATGAAGTTTCGGACAAATTTCCAAGAACAATATCAGCTGTCGTGACAAAACAGAGCTGTAAACTATGGTAAATCATGTCAAATTATTTTTATCTTCTATATTATGTTGAAATGCACAAAGAGACTTAAAGTAACGAAAAAAAAAGTAACAACGATGACTCAAGACAGGGTCTTTATTTCTGCGTGAAAATGGAGAATGAAGTTTCTTGACACTAGTTTCACTCTGACTAAGTAGCTAAGTAGATATGTGGGTAAAGCGCAAAGCTTCAAAAAGAACTAACTTTTGGAGCACTATCACCGGATTTGTATTTGTTTGCTGACAAAAGCAACCTTATGTAGTGCATGTTATTCCATATTTTCTATGCCGATTCTCAAGACGCTGAATATCACGATACAAAGGTAAAGTAGGTCATTGTTCACGGGAAATAGACCTATACATAAATATATATTTCAATACAGCTCACTGGAATCTTAAGGAAGAAAGCTTTATTTTTAGTTCTCTTCCATTGAACAATATGAGGCGTACATTCAATACGACTTTTACTAAGATTGTTTAAAATGTGAGAACGAAATCAAAAGTAAGTTTGTGGCACAAAACATATCTTTGCAATGAAGAAAACATTGCTACATTTTATCGTCTGTTTCGACTGGCGTGAGCCCCGTAGGGTAGCTGAATAATAAATATTTCATTAATCTTTAAAACAAATATTCAAACACATAGTAACCGTGTAGTGTAGAGAATATATGGCATCAATTTTGTTTTATTTATTTCTTTTTATTCTAAAATATGTTTAGTTGTATATTTTACTACTAAAAAAAGGTTTTAGTGTAACTAATACTGTATTGTATATAAATGTATGAGTCGTAGTTCAAATATATGGTCAAACTCAATTGGTCATTTCATGAACTGCGAACATTTCATGATATCATCGATGTTTTCATAAAATCGCCAATTCTACGATATGACCACGACATATAAATTTTAAAGCTATATTTTCGATATACATTTTAAGTAAATAATAAATCATTATCGATTTACTAAATCAGTTTTATATATTAAAACATCTGTCCATTCATTGTTGACGTAGCTGAAATTTGAAATCCAGTAAATCTTACATGCTCACATTTCTTATACCATAGTATACTTCTGCCATTATTGCTATAGAAGAAAACAAAGTATTTTATTTCACTCTACTGAAACAAGAGTTAATAAAGTAGCGATAAGATCAAATGTCCAATGTTGTTTCAATGTTGCGTTAAATTCCCACTGACGGTCAAGTAGAATTTTTTTCTTTAAAGTTAAATTTTTTGCTGGATTTTGTAAGATCTTGTACAATTATTTTAAAATTTAGAAAATAACAAGATAGCAACAATTTTATGTAACTAAAAAGAAATTGTTTTGAAATATTACAATCGCTTCTCAATGTGTATATTTTTACAAATTACTATTAACATAATGGTTGTGTGTTCGATGCCGATTCAAAAAAATATAATATTTTTTGTATTTTCGTTTCTCAGCTTTGCTAAGACAAAGCGAGAATTCAAGTTCTGCCATCGAACACGCAATGTCTCTAATTTGTTTATAAAGCGGAGAACGGAGTGTCTTATCACTAGATTATCTCTGTCTGCTCTGCAGGGCAAAGCGATAAGCTGAAAAAAGCTATTCATATTTTTCAGAATTAGATAACTTTATTTTCTATTTTCATTAACGTTTAATTTCAGTTTTCGGAAATTGAAATTCTCATTTATAACGTTCACACGTAGCCGTTTAAAATGTGATTACCCTCATCTCCGCCAGCAATTCCATCAGCTGCAATAAGATTGCATTAAAGTTCAAATTGACATACTTCCAATTGAATGTTAAAGGCATTTAAAAGCAAATCGAACTTGAAATATTTCTACAGGTGACGGAAACAAGCAATTTGCTCTGCGTCTCCCAACTTTTTATCACATTTATCCTCACATTTCGATAAAATAACAGTTATCCCTCACGACGACAAATACTACCCATCCATTTCCATCCTATCAAATGTCAGCAAATGTCACAAGTATAAAAACGCTTTTAGATTTATGTGTAGGCAGCATAGTGTAAGTGTATTATATATAAACTTTTATATACTTTGCAGGGTTGTTTTAGAGAACGCAACTTATATTAACGGCTCTATTGCATGATCTGCCGATTGCTAAAACAAAACTGTGAAAGTTTATTTAGAAGTGAAAATAAAATATTCTAATATTCATGGTAAATTTTACAATAAATTACACACAATAATTAGGTATTTTTATTTATACTATGCTAAACTAAAAAACCTGAAGCAAAATTTCGACTTCACCCTAGTTTTTTAAATAGTCATGTTGAAAATATAAACGTATACTTTTTATATACTTGTATATTTATTTACAAAGGATCCTTATTGAAATAATTTCGTTGTTCCATTCTTATTTCAGCGCATCTTCATGAGTGATGGGAGATTACTTATAGTGCAGGCGGTTTTACTGTCAGCTGACCCCACTTTTCACAAGGAAATTATTATAATGGTACATCTTGGTACATTTGGATGTAATAATTTATTTCATTTTAATACATTAAATAGTAAAGATTATTTTACCATTTTTATCCGTTCTCCAATTTCCACCCAAAATCGAGACATTGCGTGCTGAGTGGTGGAGATCAACCCTGCGCTTTGTGTTTGGTACCAGACAGAGAAATTAAAATATTTAAAATATCATATTTCCTCTGTGTGAGAATCGAACCAACAACCAGTCTCAGTGGCCCTAATATGATGTTGAATATATTGCCTTAATACATTTTTTTATAGAACACTAAATAATTAACTTACTCGTTTGAAATCATTGCAGAAGTTAAAATAAAAAGGTATATGTTGATGTTGAGTCCGAAAGCCAAAGTTGTGTGGAGCGTGGACTTTGTACAAGTCCTTTGTTGCACTAACGCCTCGCTTTCCAAAGACCGATAATGTTATTAGTGACCTTTGCTTAGCCTCAAATTAAACTTGTTAGTCTCATTCTACTAACTTTTAGTATGTACGTACGTTCTCGACTGGACTAACAAAATTGTTTCTGTTGACACTTAAAATTAGTGTATGTGTATATAGTGTAATGTGTATTTTACCTTTTTTGACTTTTCATTTACATTCTTTGTTTATATATTTAAATTTCACTCAGCTTAAGATATTCGCCGAAGAGCTATGAGGACACGTTCTATGAATTTGAAAAAATCTGCATTCTTTCTTTAGAATTTGGACCAATTACAATATAAACACATTGATCCGACATCTTAAGTCTGTGCGATGCAGGCGTATGACGTAATAACTTTTACTACTACATTTTCTAAGTTTGTATTACTAAGGGATCAAACATAAATATATATACGAATAGGTACCCACAGACAACCTAATAGCGCAAAATGGCGCTTATCAAGATTACAACTAGAGCGTGAAATTAATATGTATAATCAAAATACCACAATGATACCATGTTCTAAAAGATGAATTTCATTCATTTAAACAAACTATACCGTCTAATGCCTGCGTGTGTGCACAGACAGTCATGATTAGATATTCATGCTAGTTATTAAACTCTCAGTGTAACCGATTATGCGCAGAATTAGTAACTTAATCTACAGTAATGAGCGTAAAGCTCTATTTCAGGACTATGTCATTAAGATATTGTAACGTTTCACGCCTAGATTGCGCAGTTGGTACTTGGTAATAGTTTCGGTTCCCGATCAAAGGATGATATATATATTTTATTATTTTAACATTTTTTAAAGTATTAATCGCGCACTTAGGAAATTGAAAAAGACATATTTAGAAAACGTATAAACATTTGAACGCAGCGGGATTTGAACCCACGCCTTTTGAAAACCGTTCAAGCGTTCTGACCGCTAAGCCATGCATCTAGCTACGTTGAAATTCTTATACGCTTATTACAACTTATATTTGTTGTTAGCCACTAGATATATATATTTTGAAATATTATTTTTTTCTTGATCTGGTGTGACAAAGATATGCACATTATATTAGGGTTTGGTTTAACATTTTTAACTCTTTAGACTATTTGTCATGAATGTAGATATCGTTTTCCAAAGAATGAAGTCAACGTGGCGCAGGGTGACATCGGTGACTGTATCCGCGATGGCTGTGGGTTCGATTTCTATTCGGGGAATGTTTAATTAAATTGTTACCTATTTCTCCGCTATGTCGTAGGTGACAAGACAAAGCGTGGCGTTGAGTTCTGCAACTCAATACGCAAAGTTTTGAACTTCGGAGTAAGAACTATATATATATGTACGATCTACCAGAAATAAAAAGCAATTTCCTAAGTGTGTGAGTAACACTTTAAAAATGTTAAAAAAGACTAAAAGGCAAGTTAGGATTTTCTACTTAGAAATAGCCCTCGATAGTGATTTCGGATAGAATGGTGGCTTCACACAATGGTAGAAGATAATAAACAAATAACTTTTGTTGCTTTTAGATGCGTGGCTGTAATAATATCAAATATATCGTTAAAGAACTATCGAACCATGTGTTTTTAAACGAAGCGTTGATTCTAGAAGGGAAAATAAAAGTTTATTTTTATATGTTATAAAACAAATCAGTGAATCTCTAATAGACGTAAAAGTTAAAGTAATAAAGTGCTATCATGAATAATTATATCAAATGAACGTACGACATCAACCGCAGTACGTGACTATTGCAGTAGCTGGTTGTAATTTACACAAGTAAAGGTCCAGCCACAAACTATACTTGAATTAATGAGCATGCCTTGGGCAGACTTAGGTTAAATTACTATCACTCTCACTTACAACGATTATACTTAAACAACTGACATGTGAATTATTTAGTTTTGTATGTAAATAATTATAATACAAGTGATATATGTGTCTTCATATAGTTCACTTAACAGCACCATTTTGATTTTATGTTCTAATAAATTGTCTATATATATTTGTTGAAAACGAGAATTTTAAATATACAATCCATTATTACCTCTTTATCAATGAAAGAGAGGCTTCTATTCTCCACCCAAAATACACCAGTGAGGAAGGATGAAATGAGAAGATTAGCGTTATTTATTGCCTGATTTTTTCCGTCTACGCTGAATATATAGGCCATGGGTAGAGATAGTTTAACAAAAAAGAGTACGGAACTATTTTTAATACAAGTAAGTTCAAGTTTTAAATTGTGACCAGCATAACGTTTTTTTTTGCATAGCAGGGTAGAAGGAGAGAACCTAGTGTCATGATACTCCTTTGCCAATTTCGACAGATTCATCCGGAATTCGATACATTACGTGTTACGAGACGTAACTCAACGCCGCACTTTATCTTTTTACCAGTGGAAAAATGTAAACAATTTAAATACATACTCAATAAAGATCGATTGTACAAAAATATTTATTTCAATCAAAATGAACAAACAATTTATTACAATAAAGGCGAGGGTGACATCTATAAATATTAAAAATGATTCTTGAAGTTGTTGAAAGCTTTTAAATTTTCATGTTTAATTTAATACTTTGTAAGAAGAAATGAGGAAACTTTTAATTATTATCAGCATAATATTTCTTGTTTCAGTCACAATATAATTAAATTTTTTTTTACATATGTATGTTATATGTAAACTAACATATGTACTAATTTGTGAAATCACTTGTCATCGTGCTTTTACTTATTTAATGGCATATTCAGTTGTAATTCTTCACGTGAATTTTAAATAAATTTATTAGTTCTCACAATGCTTCGCATCGTTATGTAAAAACATTAAATAGGTATTTATATCGGACTTCTAAAAGTAATAATAGATTTTTTTTGTAGCTTGCGCTTTTTCCCACACAGCAGGATAAGAAGAGATAAGTTATTGTCATGTTTTCACTAAATGTTGTGTGAAGGAGCGGCGTTACCGCGTTTGTGTTATAAGAGCGTAGATATGAAAATATTCTTAACATACCTAACCATTCCGTATATATATTCATATTCCATTTCATTAAACGGGGATCAAATCTCGTAAAATAACCGCTCTTACAGTCGAATAACAAGTTTATTTGAAAAGTATAAATTAATGAAAGTTACTTATTTTATTATTCTTTTGTTCTGTTAGTATTTAAAATATTCACAATAGACTTCGAAATATTGAAGATAATTATCTTATATTCTTTTAAATAATTCGTGTCTGAAAAAAAGTAAATGAAATAAATACGCAATGAATTTCCGATCTAAAACTTTTAATTGACAGTTGGATAAGTTCAAGAACAAATTAGTCGTGTGTTATTATAGCACAATAACAATTTGAAAAGAATTACTAAAGTGTCAAAAATAAAAGAATTCATCCTACCAGGAGATTAAAACATTGCCAGCTGAGGAATTTCTATTGCAGTACTATAAATATACAGTTTTAATAAAGTCTCACAAAGCAAGCTGGCAGGCGGCGATGTGGAACGAGGTACGAGTAGCAGGTCGACTAATCAAACAACAAGGGCCAATCGTTGTGTATGTGCCACTGAGCGCCGCCGCTGTGCTTTATAACTACTGATCCGAAAACCGTCGTTCGATGGACCCTCAAATTCAATAACATTTATGCAAATGCAATTTTTTATTTACTTTAAACTTATAACTTAAATACTATAGTTTATCTAGAAAAAAGTTTAGCTTTTAAAGTAGGATTTTTATTTTGGTACTAATAAATAATCTTAATTTCATTTCTTAGTTGACCCACAGTTAATGATATCATTAGCGTGGAAATTAAAAGTTTAATAATACGATTAATACAAAACTCCATAACCGCTCCAACTTTATTCAGGGTTGTATATATACATATAATTTATAGAAATTTCATATGTAGAAATTTTCGGTACGTCGTTACGGTATGATCTCAAGGGAGACATAACTACGCAGTTCTGAAAAGAGACATTTTTGTAAAATATGGGGTGCTAAGAAAGTTATGACGTACCAAAGCAGTCATAAAACAATTAAAAGGCTATTTTGTGAACCACTCATTATTAAAAAATCTTATTGTAAAATGTTATTGTATTTCAGCAAGCTAAAAGTCACAGAATATCAAAATGTTATAATAAATTTTCAACCTAGTGTTATAAATATAAGTGTAGATATATATATTTATTTAAGAATTTTGCTATCGGTAGAAACTGGCTTGGCTTAAATTAATCTCCGAAAAAAGAACGTTATAATAAATTTCCAAACAAAAGTGTTATAATAATTTAATTTGTGGTCTGTGTTATTAATAACTTATTTTTAATTCAATTAAAAAATAAGTTACCAATAACAAAGGTTATTGATAGATATATATATATATATATATATACAAAAACAGAAGATAAGTTAAGTAAATAAAAACATTTTCTGTTTTTATTTCAATTTGTGGATGAACAATAAAGAGTTTTTAATTATATATTATTATTATTATAGACGGTGAACCCCTTTCCTAATTTCCGTCGATATTTCACCTACTCCTTTACCTGGTTTTACCCGTAAAACCATTACCGCGGTTTCGGAGGTGAAATGGCAATGCGAATGTTGCGAAAGTGCATAGAATATAGGCCAGCATTTTCTAGGCACATTCTGGAGCTTCGTGTAACAGAAATGAAGATACTGCAGTGGATGTGTGGCGTTACGCAGGCTAATAAATTCAGTAGATGTAGTATTAGAGTTCGTGACGTATCGGATAAGCTCGAAAAGCGTCGCCTGAGATGGTATCGCCACATAACGTGCCGGTGTGGAAATTATGTCGGAAGAATATGCCTTGATATATCTATCCCTGGAGCAAGACCCCCCGGACCCCGAGGCAGTGATGACTAGAAGTAAAGCAGGACATGAGAGCCAATGGACTAACAACTGAGAATGTTGCAAATCGTGCTAAGTGGAGAAGATTAAGTAGGAAGGCAGACCCTGGCTAGGCTGGGGTTAACGCCAGGGAGAAGAAATTTAAATGGCGAATAGTGCTTTTAATTGATTACCATTTGACCCCCAAAACCGCGGTAATGGTTTTACTGGTACAACCAGGTAAAGAAGAAGGTGAAAGAGGGAAGGTAATTAGGAAAGGGGGGGGGGTATAGGACACTACTTTCATGGTAGTGGTGGCTCGAGGATTCGGGGTCGAGGACTCGTATGGTCAAGACCAAATATCGGACAGGTACTTGGCAAGACACCTTCAGGAGATATATATATATATATCTATCAGTAGAAATTGTTATGGCTTAAAATATTCTCCGAAAAAAAGAACGTCGTCTATACATCTGGCATTTTTCGCTATATTTCAACAAAGATAGTTCACTATTTACGAGTATATTGTCGTTACGATGATGAAATAAATATTAAACTTAAATTGGGAAAACTTTTCTGTTTATACTTATTGACTTAGGTATTTAATAAGGCAAATAGATATTGTATAATAAAAACGAACTCGATAACATAAAAAAATTTAGTTCAAAGTTTAAAAGAAGAGAAAGTCTTCAATGTCAAATCTATTGCTTCTAACAGAAGTTAGCGTTGAATTGAAATAGAAATATGAATCGAGGTCTTAGCTTAGTCTAATTATTGGATACTCGTCTAATCTAATATTTAGACTAAGCTAAGACCTCAATTCATATTACCTTAGAGATTGAAATATGAAACACAAATTATCCCGAAGGTAATAAATAAAATATTATATTTTTAAATATACATTAGGGATATATGGTAGATACCATGTATGCTTGTAGTAGAAGCGGTTATTTTAATATTACAAACTTATTATTTAGTTGGTTAATTCAGGACTATTATAACTACTTTTTTGTATCATAACCATTCTTAATATTTGTCGATATTGTATAATAAAATATCTTGGTTCTAATTATACGAGTATGCTCTAAAAACTAATAATTTACTTTGTACACGAATATTATTTAATTTTTATACGTATATGTATAGAGCATACCATGAAAACATGTTTTATTTTATCAAAAAGACATTTCACTCCTGTATTCGTAAAGCTACAAAGAGAAATAAAAAATAAAAACACAATTTTATACTTCCACAATCTAACCGATTTGAATTAAATTCTTTGTAGAGCGCGACTGCATGATAAACATAAAAGAATAATGAAGTACCTACTTAAAATACGGTTTTATACGTGCAGCTTTTAAGTTTACCGAGCATGTTTTAAATTATTATTTTGACGTTGATATAATTATGTGAAAAATATATAATTTTATATCACGTATCTACATATAGCACTCGGCGTCTCTAGACTCATTAGTGAAGTCCACGTGAAAACCATTTGGCAATTGTAAAAAAAGAATTATGAATCTGGAGAGAAGCTTCATCAATTTTAATAATACATATATTGGCAACCTGCCTATGTTTTTTTTGAGTAAAACCATTCTAAAGTATATATGCCTGGTTATAAAGCTTAGCATAGACAATTATAATCTTTGGAGCAATTTGACTACTAAAAAAGCTAGCTTACTTATTATTAATTAAGTTATAGTTAAATAAATTAGTAAAGTTGGAAGTGAATACAGTAGATTAAATATCATTATAAAAATATATATTTTTTAAAATCCCACCATTTCCAAAGGCTACGCTATTACAAGCAGCGCCACTGCAGCGCGAATATTATTTTCGATTCAGTTAATTTGATTCCATCAAAAACATAAATGTGAAATAGGAGCCAAGTTTAATCCTATGGTATATGCCACGGTTGATTGATTGATTTCAACAACAAAGGAAAGGAGATCTAAATGGGGGCCAAGTTTAATGGTGAGACCTGAAATTATTTATAACAACCTAAAATATTCTTTCTTTTTATATCTTAGAATATTATATTGAAGCGTAAGGTTTGACTTGGCTAGTTTTCATGTGAATTTGCGATAGGCAACTATGCCTATGACATAAGTGAATCAAGGCCTAAATAAACATTGATTTGCATTCCGAAATCTTGATAGGCCTAAAAGAATCTAATAGAAGCCTAATAGAGCAGCGAAGTGGGGACGTGCTCATAAGTGCGAACCCCATCTAGTGCCCGCATAAGATTACGATGTATGCTTTAAAATTTAATACTTGGAATATTTGTGGTTAGCTATTTACAATAGAGATCTTTTGGCACAAGATTGATGATTGATTTGGATCTAAATTAAGAACACGTATTCCATCTAAGAATTTATCTCTGGGGAGTCTAACGTGAGACTGCCCTTTTTTCTGACGCTGGGAAATGCCTTTTACGCAGTAACTTAGTCCGATAATTCCCACTTAAACCCAGCGGAAACCCTGATGAGACATTGCAGGAACGATCCCATAACCCATCGGTAGTCTATGTGATAGTTTTTGAGTTATGTGAGGGGGTGAAAAGTGGTTCCAAATCGTTCGTGTGGAATTACACACGGTGCTGATCGCTGATTTTTACTTGGCTTGGACAATACAAGGTACTGTGTGTCCAGATAACGCGTGATTGATTGACGTAACGCTTAATCACTTCAGGTTAATTGTCCGTACAGGGACTTTAATCTCTCCTTAATGAACAACAAACAGTTTTGTATAAAAGCTAATTCTACCACAATATTGTATATCACCAAAATGATATACCTTATATAAAAACTTATTCGCAACCATATTTTCACTTAGGGAGTGTATAAATTGCTTCAAAGTGTACTTCATTTTTTTAAACTTTATCTTTATCTTTCTGTTAAGTAGTTATAATATTTTTAAGTTTTATTTTAAGATAACACATGTAAATGTTGAAATTATGTGTGCACCCGAGTAATACGTGAAATATGGCATAATTTGAGCCTGTGTTTCTAAAGTAACTAAATCCAAGCCTTGTTCCAGTAACTAAGCTACAAGTTTATATACCGTCTCTATTATAATATACAGTTTTTATTACAATATTTGTTATTACTTAATTTAGACAAAAATATGAAAAAGTATCAATTAAAAAGCGTTTTGCCTTAGTAATATTTATGTATCAAAATCAAAAATACTTCTAAATTTATCGTTAATACTTCGATTATATAAAGACTTTTTAATGAAACGATACGATATCAGGGTTCCACTGCAATGATGCAGTGCCGTATTTGTATTGATTCGAATCGAATCTTTCAAAAGCTCTTTTTTTAAAATGCTATTTTAGGTCATGTGCTTACTTTTTAGTTAAGATTTAACTGTTTTTTTAGTTATACAGTATTAAACCTTTCCTTTTCTTAAAATATATAAAGATCGTAGAGTATTTAACTAGAACTGCTTAGTTATATAAATATTTCCTTGGCTGACCTCTCACCCATTTTCTATTTGGAAGTAAACCTTATGAAGTAGGCAATTTAAATGCTGTTCATGATACGATGTAAGATTATATATAATGGGAACTGTTACACGAACTTTTTGAAGCGAGCTTTGGTAGACTTAGCAAAATGTTTGAAAAAAACTTTGAAGGATAGCAAAGAGGTCTTATAAAAGTTTGATATTTCTATTTCTAAAATAAACATTTTCTTTCTTTACTAGGTGTTAAGTAATAAATAATGATATACAGCTTCATTTTGGTATGGTATAAAATAATACAGTTAACATAAAATTTATTAACTTAAAGGACACACACAGTGTAAGGTTAGGTATATTTGAAGATTTTTAGATTTAAGTTACATGGTTTGAAGACAAAAAATATTTAATAGGAGCCTATTCATATAATAAATAAATACTATAAATAGCAAATCTTTAAAGATATATATTTGATAAAAACTATATATGCCGTCGCACTTTTATGCCTCGTCACTGCATGTTTTTAGTAGGCTTAGATAAAGTCTAGTGGCAAATTATGCCGTGGGTAGGTATATCTATCACCATAGGAACGCCTATATCCCGCATCTCGTTAATTAATAAATTAAGATAATAACATTCTTCAATTTTTTATATTACATATAGGGCTATTGTAGCCTAAGTTGTTTGAAATTTTTTTTAAAATAGTTGATATTCAAAATGCTTAAAACGAAAAAGAAATGTAGCGACATCTATCTCAGGTTCCATGAATTAAACTGTCCTTACAGGAACTCTACATGACTACATGAAAAAAGTGTTACTTTCAGTCGTCTGGTATTCACTAGGTGGCGCTTACTGCAGTGTAAAAGTATAAGTAGTGAATGTAGGATTGTGTTATTTGTTTTATTAATTATATTACATACATACATACATACAAGTGTAAAACATTGTGTAAATACATACAAAAGAATAAAATATAAAACATTTTTAACTTATTTTACTTTTAATATTGTTGGGTTTTTGTAACTTGCTATGTTATTTTTCTATATATTCAAATTAAATTATAATAAGAAAGTTTAACATTATACTAAAGGAGCCAATAAATTTAACGGCTGGACGTCGGGCGAGTGACTCATTTTTTCCGCTTCGGTCAGTCTGGGGTCTGGCGAGTAAAAAGGTTGTATATCAGTCAATGTCCGCCGGCCATTTTAATTGTAGACCAATTTATTGCCCTTAGTAGGAAGTTGCGGATTTCATATATATCTGAGTCTTATAATAGTGTAGAGGAGTATTTTCAGACAATTTTAAGACTTGCTAGCATCGGTTAAAAGTTTTTTGTCCTGAACCGGTTTTACAAGGCCTATATTTTTAAATTTCAATGTGTTCGCACACATATTAGGAGTATGATATAATTTAAATTAAAAAAGTTTACTTTGTTGTATGAGGAATATTTATTAAAAATAATAGTATTGCACGTACGTTTAGGTGCTAACTTAATCAAATTGTGGAGTTATCATAAAATCTGTACTTTTTAACTCTAAATAAATGTAAATAAAATTGGTTCAATAAATATAACCATTGTATACATATTTACACACACACACAGTTTTCTCTAGATAGAAAAAAAATATACTCTTTTTAGCAATCAGTAAAATCACATTTTTATGAAACTACTGGTTAGTATATTAATAAATACTGTAACTTTATAATATATGAAAACAGCGTATTCGTTTCGCGTGTTACATGGATATATATCGAGTTACCAGATTATTAAATGGAACAGAAATGAATTGTATGAGAATTTGTGTTTTATTTTTACTAAGAGCTATAATAAAAACTTTCAATCATTCTGATGAATGTGTTTTATATTATAACACATGCAAGTTGAAAAATGTACGCGCTGAGTTCGGATTCTATCTCCATTTGGAGAAATGTTTATATGCAAAATATAATATGCTTATATTAAACTTCATTATTATACATCATTATTTGTTGTAACGACAGTTTTTTGTATATTACGTAGAGTTATTTCAAACTTTCAATTATAAATATTGTTAAAATATAAAATAAAAAAAATAATCGTAAGTAAAAGCAGTGTAAATAATTATTTTGACAAAAACAAGGCTAAAATAATGAATATTTTGAAGAGCGCGATATTAATTATAAACTTTAATTCCCCTACGCCACGAGTCGTCTGGAGGAACTTACTCGTATGGTGTGGTTTTAAAATACAAATATTTACTTTGTGAATAATTTCAACCTGTTAGCCATTCATATACCTGGAGAGCAACGATTGTAGTCGTTCCATACACATATACACATCATAACGATATGTATATAATATATATATATATATACATATCGTTAAAATATGCAAACACTTTGCATAATGGACTCTCAATTATGATTAACGCATTTGAATATTATATGAATCAAAGTTTCAGTACAGAGAGCATATAAATTTTATATTACTTATGCAAATAATATATAATCCGTTTGAATAGGTCTATATTTTATAGCCACATGTTGCCACTTCATAAATCTGTAGGCTTAGCTGAGTAACGGACCTTAGTAAGTTTAGTTGGGGCATTAACCATTTGCTGAGATCCCTGAATATTTCAAGCTTTCTCATTCATAATCCTTTAGTGTAAAAGAGACAGCGTCTAAATTTATATTTAGAATATAACCATTTGCTGTAAGGACTAATAGGTTGGCATTATTGCCTTTCATGCTAATAATAAAAACTGATTCATTAATGGTTGATTCAGTTTAAGATACATTATATTTATTTACAAAGGACTGTGGATATTGGAATCCGCTTCTTCTAATTGAAATCCGCTAAGTTGCGCTAATGTGAAGTAAATGGTAGTATGAGATAAAGTAAAAGTAATATATACGTATATTTGAGCAAGACTGAATGTATTTTTTATGTTATCTTTATATTTTTGAAAAAATGGAAACAACACGCAATTAAACATTTAAAAAAGTATAGGTTAGTTGAAGTTTAAACAAAATATTGTTATATAATATACTTAAGAAACTTTGGTAATACAGTGATTGTACATCGAGAATTTTAATTACAAATAGTAATAACATAAGTATAATAAAAAAATTAAAAAAAATAAATCGACAATTGAATTGAATACTGCAATTATTAGAATGGGAAGCAGATTAACTAGGTGATAATATCAATTTAGTCCTCAAACATGAAAAGCTTCATAAATCAGTGTCTGTACGGTGTAACCAAATTGTTATTTATGGCATTATGGCAGCGCCGCCTTGTGTCAGCCGCATTTACGCTTGATGATAGATCTAGGCTTACAGACATCACGTTCTCTAACAAAGACGTGAACTACTTAAGTATATAATGAAGGATTTATGTTATAGCAATTATCATTCTTAATGGTAATTTGTTACCGATTAAATAATTTGTAAATTAATACTATAGTGAATTTGTATTTGAGTTGACTAGACATTTTTGTTATATAGTAAGTATATAAGTATAAGCTTTATTCTAACAACACGCTATCTTAAAGTAAGGAAAAAATACAAATCATAAAAATTACGTAGAATTTGCACAAATGTAGGCACATGAGATACTGTATTCGATGAGAAACAACGCTGGTTTTCAGTGACCGCCTTGCAAATCGCGCCTGCGAACGATACTCAATACTATCACGGCAGAAATATTTATAGGTACATATATATCAATATATTTTTTATCTTCTTCCCACTCATTTAGTCGCATGACAAATATGTCATGCCACTAAATTAATGGTGGAGATTGTGGAACCTGTAATGTGTCAAAATGGCCAATTTATAAGACAATTGGAAGCTTTTTATTGTAGGTTAAAGTATTCCCTAACTACGATTTAAATCACAGCCATTCAGCTAGAGTCGTCTCAAATACAACTAGATATTAATAAAATGTATTATTTTTTTCTATAACGCTAATACTGTTATGTTTTTGAAGCTCTGTACAACATGATTACATGTTTGTTACTGCTTTCTTTAGAAAATACAATTATTGTCGCTACATCAGTAATTTAGTCGCGAACCTTATACTTTCTTCAAGAATTGCGCGATTTGCTATTTGAAATTCAATTTATAAAGTATACAATAAACTAGTCAATTTGAGTGGATTTTATGACACTTGTCATACTATGTACATTTCCATTTACCATTGCTTTTCCGTTGCCGTAGGAATTTCCGAAAATCCTCACTTGGGGCTCTTCTACACTCTCCGAGGAACTCCTCCTAAATTCAAAAATTTAGCATTCTACGTCAAGTTGATACGGCTGAGCGTTGTCTGTTAGTTACTCAATAAGTGACAGAAGAGTTTTATATATATTTATTAGTTAATACACTAAACGTGAAATCGTTACACAGGTCAGAGAAGCGATAAGAGGATGTAATGCCAAGTTAATTATTCCGAAATCTGTAAAGTTACTGGTATATCTTAATTAAAATTAAGAGTTTGTTTCTATGTGATATACTTATACGAGGTCATCTTCACATTAAGGTTTCCTCATAATCGTGCGGGCGCAATCTGCCAATATTGACGCTTGAATTTACCCTCTAATTCAAAGAGATTTGTCGGACTGAGTGCGTCCTTGTTTCAATAGAGTGTGGGGTTTTATTGAAGCCTGTTGGCTTTTCTCGACTGTTCGAAAAAACTATTGTTTCTTTTTTAGTTACTTTACACACCAATCGTTTTCATTTTGCACTGCATATAATATAATGTTAAATTCTATTTAAAGATACTAAATATGCATATTAATACTAACTAGTAGACCCGTTGACGCGTTGCCTTAGATACATATATATGTTACAAAAGTATTGTGTGTGTGTGTTAAAATAAAAAAACATAATACGAATATAATAAAAAAATAATATATATTATATTAATTGAACTAGTGGATGCCCGCATCTTCGGTTGCGTGGACTTTATGTCATATTACTTACGTTTACCATCTTCATCATATTTACTTTGAAACTTGCATCCAAAATTATAATTATTTCCTATAAGGTACTTTTTTTTTGTCTTTATGACTTCCAATAACAGATGTTCTAGCCGATTGCATGCTTCCTTTTCAGCTTAACGCTTCTCTCTCGGCAGACAAAGCACCTAGTGGCACACCGTTCTTCACTTTCTACTCGGCTTCGAGAAGTTATATATTGAATGTCGAAAATCAACGCCTATATTTCTCTACCGGAGATATAAAGAAAAACAATATAAATAAAACCATCCCCGCAAGTAAGTATTGGATCGACAACGTTTGTGTTTACAATCCGACATTGACCCACTGCGCCACGATGGTCGAAAAGTTCAATACTTCTTTATTTGTTCACGAAAGCTGCTCACTACACTGAACAATCCTTTAGCTAATGCGTCATTAAATAAATATATTCAATATACAGACACTGCTATTATGTTATAGTATAAATAGATGATTAAGATTTTTTAAGAAATATCATTAAAACAGATGACCGGTTCCCGGAAGAATAGCAGTATCGTTAAATATTAATTAATGATACAATAGTCGTTGTGGTGATTTAATTCAATAAAGAGTATTTTGATTTAGAAATAAAAGTCATCTTTTCTTCTCTATATTTCTATTCATTGTCTCAACCGTAATCTATCTTAAAAAACGGTAGCTCAACCCGCACAACTTCGGAAAGCTTTCGTTCAAACTTGTCGTTCCAATGAATGGTGGATGGCTCAGTTTGTTCCTAACTTTGTTAACCGATTTAACTCTGTGTGATTGTTTCTGGCTTAGTTACGCTTTCCGCCTAACTAATTAAGTATATTTCATACCAAAAATGTTACCGTATTTGTAATTTATTTAGTTATATATTTATTAATTGCCTCTAACACCTGTAGATTGGGAAAATTTAATTGATTAACTATTAAGTTAAATAGGGACCTACAGCTTTTTATAATTATTTATTTATATTATACAATAATATATCTATTTTTACCCTATAAACTGTAATAACTAATGACATTTATGAAAATTCATTATTTGAAATGAAAACATGGTTTTTTATAGGTAATCAATATTCGTATACTAGCTGTAACGATTTGTGCCACTGATTAAATTTCCTGCGAAGCTGTATCATAATCGAAATCTTTCACGATAGCCTGTTAATGGTAGTAAGTTACAAAATGCGCCACAAGAACGTGTATTTTGCGTAACCTGACTTTATGGCTTAAATGTTTTTGACATTTATAAATCTTTATAGTATGTAAAGATAAAATAGTAAAAGAGTTTTCATGAGACTTATTTTAATATTTAAACCATTTGAATATTACAGGAGCATTTCTACGGAAAGCGCTCTACGAAGTTCTAAGTTTTCTGAACTTTTATAATAAAGTCTGCAATCATGCCATTTTAGCTGAAAGTTGATTTAAATCTCAACTTCGTTTATTCATTATGTAGTACAAAATTCATTGAGAGATTTATTACACTCACAATAAACAAAAATTAAACACGCCCTTCGTAAAATATATGAAAATAATATATTTTATTCATTTAAGTAAGATATTATTGAATGAAAACATATGGAGTATTCACGGCAAATGAGGTGAAGCCTCTTATCATTTATGTACGCGTCGCACTACAAGTGACATTGTGGATGACAGGTGTTTAAGGTTATCACATATTGAAAAACATTTTTATTATTTTTCGGATTTCCATTTGGAAATGTTTGGTGAAAACAAGCAAAATTTTTTTAAACATGTCTATTATATTTCAAAATACATTTCTTTAATGATGTCCATACTACTACTAACGTAGATCTAAATATTATCATAATAAGTAACTTAATTACAACGGGTCTAAATAAGGCGCTAATATGAGACAGCAAATAAAAGGGATCTAATTAGAAATCACTCGTCACGTCTAATCAATGCGACGTGTAATTTACTACAGATAGCAAATGGTATTGCCTTAATTTATATTTGCTTTGGAGATTTATGTAGTCGCGTCACGGTTGTAACGGTCTATCTGCCTATAATGTGAGTCTCAGTCACACAAAATTTACATCAAGCATTAAATCTGAGATACTACAGAAAGTTTGATGATATGTACAAAATACCATCATAGAAAGCTATATAAAATTTGCATTTAATAGTAACTTTAAAATAAATATTTGGATTATAATATTGTTGAATTTAGATAATTCAGTTATAGTTGAGATCTAAATTTATATTTAGAACTCTAATAATAATACTTTTTCTCGCATAACAGAGTAGTCAGAGAAAACCTAGTGTCAAGACATTCCATTCTCCACATCCCGCACGAATTCATTGCGTGTTTAGTAGCGGTTCGAGGTTTGTCCGAGGAGGGGAGGACCAGTGGGAAGAAATGAAAATGATTTAATTATTTAAGGAATGATAATTAATTATCATTCCTCCGAGCTGAACCCAAAACAATTACAGTCAGACGCTATCTTACTATACCGCCATGGCCTCACATTATTGTAAATAAAGCAAGAACTATATTTTTAAACTGTATAAAATATCTATGTAACTTGACACGCACTTATAAAATAACTCTTAACACTTTCAAAACGTTTCCTGATCTTTCTGATATTAAGGTCATTGATTGCCTTTAAGTGACGAGAAAACATCGTAAAGGCTTTGAAAGTCGTAAGATGTGGAAAACCGGAAAGGTCTTAGAGATACAAGTTTACCAAAAGCCGTTAAAAGGGTGAGCCGTGAAGCTGTACGGCGATCCGATATCAGACGCAAATAACGCCTTTTAGATAAAATGCCAACTATTTCATTAATATTGGGTTTTCACACTATATTTTTTACTCGAACTGGTATAGTATCTATGTGCATATAACACTACTTGCCTTTGTTATGTTTTTGGTACGACACTACACTTTAGAACTTTTATTTAATTGTATATGAATTATGTAGTTATAATTAAAAACAAATAAAAATACCCTTATTTTATTTTCCTATATTTTCAGTACTGTTTTTGTTTTATTTAAACATGTGCAACGCGTTTGAGAAATATGTGATTGAGAAATCTTCAATAATCTGTTTAATTATATACATTCTATAAAACGTGCAATTGTAGCGTCAGTTTATGAAATAAATAAATCTGGCAAATCTCTTATATAGCATACTAATCGCGTATCCCCGAAAGTGCCTAATGTATGAATAGTTAAAAGGCAAGTCAATTCGTGTAGTTAATAATGCAACAGCAGCGAAGAGTGACTCTGAGGACGTTGAATTATGTAACGCGTTCCGCTCACTCGCTATGAAATTTGCGCTATAAAAACATTCATATACTAAACTGATTGCTACAATGTCAAAAATAGATAGAATTTTACGTAAAAAATGAAAAATGAAAAAGTTGGTGTCTATTTAGTATCTCGTTAATTTATCATCTTCTTTTTAAAAAAACAAGTAACGTTCTTATATGTATTTATATATTTTACCTTTAACTTTAAAGATGACATTTTTTTAATGAAAAACTTATTCCCTTTCGTATGTATAATTCGATAAAACATTTAATTCGATATAGTTATAAGTTTGAGCAGTTTGTGCCTTCAGCGAGAATGCTGGCCGGCGAAAATAGCATAGTCGTGCAGTTCACGCCGGCAAAACCGCGTGTAATCGCTATATTTAATAAAAACACCAACAGGTCATTTTTAATTCGATAAAAATCTTTGCTATTTTTTTTTTATTACATACTAAAAACATGACATCCTGATATAAGTACAATAACAGTCGTTTAAGTACATATTGAAGCATTACAGTTGAAATTAATGCACACCAGCTGATAGAATATTAATTGATTTCGACAGATCATTATGGAAACAGTCAATATTACTATTGCCGTTGCAATTGGTGTATGTAAATCATTGGAAATTATCCTAAATATAGGTTTGAATGAATTTTTGTATCTTTCTTTTTATTATTTTGCATCTGCAGTATTTTGTAAAGTAGGCAGAAATAACTTAATCGTAAGTCCGTTCTTAACTTT
The DNA here is from genome assembly GCA_038994665.1 of Podotricha telesiphe. Taxonomy (NCBI): domain Eukaryota; kingdom Metazoa; phylum Arthropoda; class Insecta; order Lepidoptera; family Nymphalidae; genus Podotricha; species Podotricha telesiphe. The sequence continues at coordinate 673,103 of JAOYRR010000105.1, forward strand.
ACGCTATCTATAAACGGTAATTAGATATTGCTTAATATCTAACGAAACTCTTCCTTTTAATTATTAATATATTTCCGTAATAGACTGGAGTCTGAGACGAAAACGAAGTATATTCAAAATAAGGGTCGGCGTCTTATAAATGATGTATTTTATAACAATTTCATACTGGCAGACAAACGGGTTAAGTATGTTTTATTGAACTTATAAGTGTGTACACAAAAAGAACAGTTTTGTTGCTATTTTTTCCAATTTGTGCCTTAAAACTTTATTTAGTTAAGCGTGTTGTTTAATCTATTTGTCTCATCTTGTTTGGTGTCCTTAAAGAGCAAATAGGTGTTTAGGGATTGAGTAATAGATTTGTTATTTCGTTTCTGATCTAATTAGTAGTATAATGTAATTTTATGTTAAGACAAACTTATGTTACTACCGCTAGCGATTTCGCTCGTGTGATGTGTTGATAAAAAGTACCTTATATGCTACGTGTTATTTTGATGTATAATTTATATTACTGTAAAGTTTCATATAAATCCAATTAGTACATCCTGCTCGTACGTTTCTCTTGACATAAAATTACTATTATTATATACACTAATTCGTTACTGGGTCAGATTTTATCAGTAAGCCGCGTCATTCAGTGTTAGTTAGGTAAAAGAGGAGTTCAGGCAGTGAAGGTTTATGCATTGTGAATGGCGCTCTCAAATATACACTTGGGTCACAATTCCCAGGCACTGCCTCAGAGTTCCTCTCTCTGCAAGCGTGACGGGCCCCGGTGTTAAATGTCACTCGCATAGTGGATAACGTGTACGGGCGTGTAGTCGTAGTATGTAACTTTATAATATTTATATAATATAAACTTTTTTATTAAATGCATCTGTACAGTTCAGTTCTTTAGTTATGGCGCTTCGAATGTACAAATTAGGCACTTATCACTTCGCCAATGTCACATTGTATGTAGAACACACGAAGGGCGATTCATGCATCATCTTATATTGAATAAAATTATTTGACTTAGACTTTATGAATTACTTGAAAACTAATGATAAATTTATTATACTTTTACCATGTTGTCAAATGTAGTATCAACGCGCATTAATTGGCAAGTTGCCGTAATGTCCTTCTTTAAAAAATAATGATTGATTACTATACAAAATATTTTATCTAAAATAATATAGTTCGTTATATTTTCCTCTAGTCTCATATAGATAACTTTATCATTCACCCATGGTTTATGTAGACTATTACGTTGATAACGAACTTGATTGCGTATTTAGATTTTATTATTTGTTGACAATCCGTTATATTTATGAAGCCTCGTCTAATTAATTACGGATTTTATACGGCCCGTATTTATTATAATGAATATATATATTTGAGCTCAGAGAAATGCGATATACTCGTTTATATTGTTTAACGTCCGTTATGTTTAAGCTACTTTCTATTTATTAAAGTGATATGCTTTATGATAAATTAGGTAAACCTCGTTACTTCAAAATGGCAGCACTGCAACATGCATTCACACGCTAATAATAGGGCCGTTTATCACAGTAATAGAACCCAAAACAATGTTTTTTTATTTTCTTTACTTTTTGTCTGTGTCTTTGTACTTGAAGTGTAGGCCGTTATATCGTAAAGTGGCACTGAGTGAAGAGTGTGTGTGAGACATGTCTCGACTACAATCGTTTGCCATGTAAGAAAATAAATTTTCTAAAACGACTAAAAGGTGTTAGGCCTTTTCCTGGTACATATGTACCAAATATTACTTTGTATGTCATATGACATGCAAAGGAATATTTATTTTCCTTTAAAACAGGGAACATAATTAGTATCATTAATCACGCAAAATGTAGGTGTGTTCAGGACGTAGGAGGACGTGTAGTAACACGTAAACAGTTTTTACTAGCTGAGTAAGCTTTTCTTGGTGTGTCTTCTAAGTTGAAAAAAAAGTGATTGGAATTCACTTATTTTTTTATATTGATTAATCTTTATATATAGACTTAGTACATACATATGTGTACATGCATGGGGTATGTAGCAAATTAATAATGCAAACATCTTTATATGTAAAATATCTTTAATTAAAAACTAGGCCCAAACTTAAAATATTAATTTAACATATTTGCTAATTAGAAATTTAAAATTCAAACGTGTTATGTAAATATAGTATATATGTTACAAAATTTTTATTAAAACAAATATCACATTGCGAAATTCGCTTTGAAACACCATCACGTAAGGTTAATTCTTGTAATTAAAATTAATTAATTTATAGATAATATTATTATTTATGATTTCATTCCAATAAAGACTAATGTGAAATACAGATACAGATACAGAAACATAGTCAATTTAATTTTCCCGCATTTCTTGCAATTTTGTAATGTTGGCACACGGCGCATAGTGATAAGTAATTCCGTTATGCACTTTCCATGTAAATATTACTAGATGAGAATAAAAATATTCAGAAGATTTACTAGGTATATCTAAACAAACAAATAAAATTGGAACGTCTGTTTGTAATATTAAAGTAGCCGCTTAAAGTTAGAACTTTCACTGGCATATAACTGATTTAATAAGGAGACACTTTAGCTTATTTTATTTAAGAATTCTACGCGAACAAAGTGGCGGGCACAGCTAATCATAAATATAAATATTATTCAGGCTTAAATTTAAACAAACAACTTATTTATTATATTATAAAGTAAGGCAGTTTCATTAAGTAGTAAACATTACATAATTATTAAAATTTAAATAGAGGTTACGATTAATTTGTCATTCAAAACAGAATTTCGATACTCTACTTCCTTTATTTACTTTCTGTGGAAATACGTAAGAAATAGCAATATAATGCAAATCAAAAGGTCTGTATTGCCATAGAAATAAACGTAGCTGTGTAATTAGGGTAGGTGTATAAAAATAGCTAAAAGAAATGCGTTGTGTTAGTTGCGTTTTATTAGTAAGGTTGTGGGCGTTTGTATGTATATTTTTAGACGCTTGTTATGTTTTCATAGTTTAGCTCTAATTAGAATCACGCGATAGCTGCACTTGTGTAAAGACTTATGTATTTGACTTAAATAGGAATTTGGTAGTTTTTAATTACTTCATATATACAGTTTAATTTGTAACCTAGTGTACTTGTTACACCCCCTAGTGCTATATAGCCATTGGTGAAATGTTTAAACGTAAAATTAAATTATCATTGCATTCTTTTTTACTATATATGTACATATAACTTTAGTATACTGTACAAAATAATTGAAACACGATGTTTTGCAACGGAGTATTTTATACTGAAATTTTTGGTGATTAATGAAACGAACTAGCGAAACAAAATTCCATTTGTTTTTATCTCCTTCTCAAGTATCACAGTATAACATGTCGCGGTAGGCCCCAAATGCTGGGAAAACTTGAATGGATTCTCTGAACCAATTACAAATTTCTTGTTTTTAGTTATACTTTGAATTGCTTTTCAATTCTTTCAGCATGATTTTTAAAATTTTCTTTAAAGTTCTGAGTGATTTCGATAGCACAAAGATGTAAAGGTTAAAAGATAAAATAATAAAATATTTACTGTATGTATGAGGGGTAGGAGCTACTTGGATACCACTGATCCAAATGGCTCCTACTATGATGTGAACATGATGCCTGTCTGTAAACGTATTGGATTCGTTTTCACATGGAATTAAATTATTTTTATTTCCCGCCTCTGGTACGAAAATCGCGGTCTCAAATTCTGCCACTCATCGTGGAATGCGTCGCTCACACGAAAGCCGAAGTTTTCTCTGCCTAACCAAAAAACAACAAAAAGCGTGAAGTTGAAATAAAAAGTATAAGAAAATGAATTCCACTATCTTTATTACTTGATTAAATATCAACAGCACAAAAATAACCTGCTAAAATAACGAGTGCTGGAAAAAATATTATTTATTATATTGCCTTGCCCAATATTTGGAAACAATTTTCTTTGACACAGAATTGGGATTGAATGTAATGTGTGATATCAAAATATCTTAAGAAAGTTACAAAAAGTGGGAAAAATATTATAGAGCAGCAACAACTATTAAATTTTGGTTTAATGGTCCTTTAAGAAGCACATAATTGAACTGAAAATCTGTACGTAAACTTACATAATAACTTAGTTTAAAAATGCTTAGCCTTGTATGTTGTAGAGAATAGAATAGTGTATTGGCGACATAGCGTAAAGCTTTTTGAAATTTTACGCTATTCTCGCCAATCGTGAGCTAGGCGGAGAGATCTGTTGCCAGTCCAATATCAACTCATGGTGGCAATAACCAAGGGCGCTATTAAACTCTTCCGTCAAGTACTGAGTGGCCGACAGACTACTAGTGGGAGCAAAATCCTGAAATTTGACATGTACATTCTTTGGGTAAATAAGTGCACAATGCACTGCCTATTTTCTATCTTCCTATGAAAAGTAGAAATTACCAATAGCATTGCAAGGTTATCATGAATCATGTTATCAGAATTGCGAACAACTGGAGTATATAAATATTGATCCAAATGTCATTTAAAAGCACAAAAATCTAAATTGAACCCACTATTAATTAGGCTTGAACCAACTGCACGACAATAGAGTTAGGTAGGCTAATAAACTAAGATACATTATATATGATTATACATGTAGTTACAAATATTGCGTAAAATTATACAATAATGCTCACAAGCCAATTTTATGTAAATGCAAGTTACATTTTGCTATTCAAGTCACTGTTCTAGATTTCGTGGTTGGAATTCTAAAGAAGGATATTTCCTTTATTACTTTTTGAATACCCTGTTGTCATATTTATAATATCAGTTATAATATTAATACAAAAAAATTTCTTCATGCACAAGATTTTGATACAGAACATTCTTTTGAACATTTTCATTATATTTATAAAACTATTAAAATATCAATATTACGAAACTATATATGCTTTTAAAACAGTTGCATACAGTAAAGTTGCAGTAAGTTCTCAGTGAACTAATACAATGAACGACTACAATGCTACCATTGTAGTCTTTATATAAGCCGTATAAGGAATGACATTTAAACAAACATTTAAGTCGGGTGACGATAGACCGTTTCTATATTTCACTCTAAGTACTCGGAACAAATGGAGGAGATCTGAAACACGAAATGCCAAGATATTTACTCAAATGGTCCTGGTGAGCGCAAAATGGTCGCTTGCATATGAAACATAGCATATACACATGCAAGCGAATGATATTCGATTTATTAGGTGTAACGTAATACACATTTCATTTCAATATTATAATAAATGTATAGAGTTTATTTATGTCAGCATAAAAATATTTTTTTTGTAAAAAAACAAAGGGCAATTTTAATGGTAGTTGTTTAAACATGTTTAAAGTGTTAACCACACACTTAGGAAATTGAAAATCAGTTTTAGAAAATGTATAAAAAAATATTCGAACCCGCGCCTATTGGACTGTTTCCCAAGAGGCGCGGTTTCGAATCCAGCTGTGTTCAATTTTTTATACGTTTTCTAAAAGTTATATTTGATTGTAGTTTATTTCAAAGACGCCCTTTTATTTAAAACATAATATAATAATTATTATCTTTTAATATATAAGCCATAGAGGCAGTCGTGGCATAGTAGGACAGAGTGTGACAGTAAACGTCATTGGTTGTAGGTTCGATTACCACTCGTATAAATCATTATATTTATATTATTTTTCCGCTCTGGTGACAAGAAAATCGGCGGCTTTGAATTCCGCCATTCAATCAGGCAATGTCTCGGATGCTCGGGTAAAGTAGAAACGGAGTGTCGTGACAATAGCTTCTCTCTGGCTACCCTGTTATACGAAAAAAAGCGTGAAGCTTTAAGATATAAAACATAGTAAATCATGATTTCTTTAAAGTTGTATTTTTTTAGCTTATTAATAACTTTAACTTAAAATTCGCTTGAGGTGTAAATATTTATTTACTTGATATTGTCATCGATTTTGGGAGCTGTTTACTGTAATAATATTAATGGGTAGATATTTCACCCAAATTACTTTTAGTAGTATGAAGGCATGTCTCAGCATCAATCTTGTTAGTGTTTTAGGCGCAAATATTTGTAAATCCCCATAGTACATGGATTACAATAGTCGTATCTACTCAGCATGTGTTTATACAGATGAATATTATATATTATCATTCTAAGAGAGATTAAATAATTCTATTCTAGAGAACTTAAAATGCAAAAGTGTTATTTTTTAATGAATGTGCACTTTAATATGAATTTCCGAATAACTCAATTTTAGTTAAATATAATAAAGAAGCTTCAAATTTAAAAAAAACTAAAGTACATACACATATAATATATTTCTAAATTCTTGAGACATATATTGTATTTTATAGATAAATTTTGTTTGAAAGGTGATCCAAAAAGATAAATCACTCGCGAATGAGTAAACACGTGTCGAGTGACGCAGCACTCTAGTTTCCTTTCTAAGTTTTTTTGGGAGAAATGTGTTAGGGTAGTAAGAAAAACGTAAGTATATTATACGTGAAATATTAAGATAACACGTTTGTTAGTTAAAAAAAATGATTTATAGGGTAATCTAGTGGTATTGTTTACCTATAGACAACTTCAAAAGAAGACATTGTATATATAGTTTATAATAAATTTCAGACATTATGGCGTAAATAATTGTAACGCACTCTTAAAGAAAAGAATTTTCGTTAGAAGATTAAAATATTAAGTAAAGCATAGTTCTAAAATGTATATAAATAGATCGGCGATCTGCTATTGTCTAGAACTGATTTCGATAGCAATTCGCCTCGTAAACAATTTCATTTACTACTTCAAGGTAGTATATTGTATATTTCTTAAAATTATACAGCTTTTTGTATAATTTTAATACATATCTTAAAATATAACATCTTTTGTAATCCTATAACCTATGTAAAGACGTGGCACAGTCCGACGGCATATGACTGTTCGCCGTTAACAAACGATGGTTGTGGGTTCCTAGCTCAGGGTAGTAATTATATTTAAGGTATTTTCACATTCCCTGGTAAGGCAAAGAGCGATATTAAGTTCTGCCATGAAACGTCTCGAATTCAGGCGGAAACCGGAGAACGGCTATATAGGTAGGGTTTGATCATAAAAAGTTAGATTAAAAAAGCTTTTATAATATATTTTGTACTTTATAAAAAACAAAGTAACTACTACGATATAATGATTGTTAAAAGTTGTTCATTTATTCTTAAGTTTGGTTGATTGTTTATTTTTTATTTTGCGGTCGCAAGTTAGAAACGAAACCTTAGATTGCTCCGTTGTAGCAGTAGATTGTTTTTGTTGGTTTCCATTCATTTCAAACTAACGTTGAAGCTTAGTGTCTTATTACAGTTGAGAATAATTTGTTAAAATGTCTTCGTGCTCGAATTAATGAGTTTTCTTAGTAACCTTCTGAATGTTATGATTTTACTTTGCATAGTTAAATAGTGGTTTGGAAATATGAAGTAATACTTGAAAAAACATTTAGTTTAATAGCACAAATACTCATCTATATATATAAAAAATGACTGACTGACAGATACAGTTGAAAGTATTAGTTGAAAGTATTATTTTGGCATGTATGTTTCTTAGGGAGTGTAAGAGAGCACTAAAAGAGAGCACTTTTCCCGTATTTCTTACTGGATTAAAAAAAATTGAATTTTTCATTTTACACTCGAAACTAAAGAAGGACAGAGAGCCCACGCAAAAAAGCTATATATAGTATAGGAACAAGTATATTAAATGATGGACAAGTGTGAAACAAAGTAAGCGTTAAATAGACATCAAACGAGACATTGTGTCTGATGACTTTTCCATCTACTATAGACACCCTATGTCAATAAAATTAAAGGACATTAGTGGCTAACGGCACTGTGTCGTACTCACTTGAAAACGCGCTTGGCTACCTCAGCTGCCTGAATACACTTGACTTTAAAGTGCTCCCAAGTCATAGTTCAGAAGTGGTATAGCCATTATGAATGTCGAACACTACCTTAATAATTAATTCATAATTTTCAATGATACAATTGTTTCACATCTGGCATGTATTATATATGCATTTTTTTAAGTTAAATAAGCTTATATGTTAGGTGTAATCTTTTATAAAAATAATCACCTAATAATAGGCCGTAACTTTTAATGGTAATGGTTCCAAAACTGGGCCATATTCAAGAACAAGCCCATTTGATGTTCGTTCCGTGGATTTATAATGCAAATTCCTTTCAGCTGTTACCAGATTCCCCATAAAGGCTGATCCTTTGAAATTAATAAGGCTTGGGGAGGATAATTTTTTGATCACATTTCGTTGTTGTAGTAATATCTCTTATATACGAAAATATTAATATCTGTTATATACGAAAATATTTTTGAATAATAAATTAAATAGTTTTAATAAAAAAAAACACTATGTAATATATGTCGACGCGATTATAATTTACATTAATAATAATTAAAATAATAAGCAAATCATAATTAATTAAATATTTAAATTGATAAAAATGAATACTGATTTTATTGTAAGTAAATTCAATTTATGTTCATAAAATAATAATATTAAGAAACTATCACTTAACACGTCTATAGATAATATTTGAACACTAATAACAATCCGGTTATTATTAAACATCTACCTTGCTAAATTATTATTTTTTATGATAACAAACATGAGTAGATCCAATAACCAATTGGTAGTCAGATTATTTTTAATTTTTATTCTGTGTCATCTTCGAGATTTGATACCCTCAACTCAATAATCCAACCCACAACTATGACGTTTACAGTAAGTCGGTGTCCCACTGAGCGACAATGTCCTAAATGTTGAATAGATTTTATTTATCAACGAAAACTGCAAGCTATATGTAACAACTTTTAGTAATACTTATTACTTATAGTTAAGCTGGTCTATCATGGTTCTTCAACGGAAAATACACAGCACGCTGAGAAAATTTTGTTATGACTGCTTGTCCTTATTTCTTATAATTTAGCTGGTATTATATGAATCCACATGAGGTGTTTCACTCTCCGAAATTCATTATATCCTACCCTATTATACCCTAATTCAAATCCGTCAAGTAATTATGAAAATGTGCGCGTACAAACAGACAGACAAAAATTTTAAAAACCACAAATTCATATTCTATTACTGTTTTTTAATTCCCTGAAGTATTTTTTCGAAAATATATTTAATGTACAGATACAACTTTTTTACTGTTTCATTATACTAGAGACAGATATAGTAATTTATTATATAGTAGTGGAAATCGAATGGTCCAAAATAAAACTAACATCAACAAAAGATTGTGACATGCCATAGCCAATGGCTATCGAATCTCGAGACCGTTTCGTAATCGACTTCAGAAACTTGAGGCCATAAATTGCACCTTTGGGATTACACAATTCCGTCAAATTCTGAGCCTCAGCTATAAAGAGTGGATAAAGTCATTATTCTTAGTGACGCGTACAGTTCAAATAAAAAATTAAGTTACTAAATTCATGTTTTACTATTATATATTTTCCATTAAACTAAAAAACTTTTAAAAAGGGTAGTCTATAGCGTAGCCATTTGTAAACATGCATATATCAAGTTGATACATATGTATTTATATTTAATTATAGAATAATTAACTTCTAATTAAGAACATTGTCGCTCTTCAGTTGAATCTAGCCATAAATTAATCATTTTCACTTGATATAAAACATGTTGGTAGTTAAGAATGTTTAAAATATTAGAAATATCCTATTATACATATCGCATAAATGGGGCATGCGTAAAATACGCATTGCCTTAGTGTTTGTTACTTTATACAAAAGTGTATGTCAAACATAATTATGATCGTGTGTGTAATATATGTTTTTTAATTTAATATATTTTTAATGCATTGTAATAAAAAAATCGACTTCATGCATACTATCTCTATATAAACCGTAACTAAAATCTAAAACCAAAATCAAATTCATATCCTTTCATCCTCATCATTTTCGTAGATTTGTTTCGCTTATTGATATTGATAAAACTTAGTAATAGGATATTACATTTGGAAATCTCATTCTAACAAATCACTTTAACAGTGGCTGTTATAAAGTAATTTGCTTAAAAAGTGTAGCTGTATATAATGTAACTGTCGTCTGAGAAAACCTAGTGTCAAGACGCTCCGTTCGCCACTTTTAGCCCGAAATCGGGACGTTGCTTGTTGCGTGCGGAAATCAGCACTACGCTTTATCTTAGGTACCAGAGCGGAGAAATGAAAATATTTTAAATATAATACCACGAATAGTAACCGAACCCACAACCAATCGCGTTCAGTCAGTCGATGACCCACTGCGCCACGATGGACTTAAAATTTATAATTTTTCTTATTATTTACGTACCGATAAAGTTTTCAAAAAACATATAAATTGGATATAAAAAAAAACACATTTTTAGAAAATGTTGAAAAAAGTGCCTCTTGGAAACTGTCCAAACGCTCTGACCGCGAAAACATGCGTTAGTATATTTTTATTTGGTAAAATTTATGAATTATTTGAGTTTTTACCTTAGAAGGATCTTGTTGGTTGCTTGTGACGTAAACTGATGCTCGTCGACCCAATAGAGTCCGACTGACGATGGAGCTACTACGGCGTCCAGACATCCGGTCTTGCGGTACAGGCAGCATATTGGCTTCTCTTGAAGACTTGATCAGTACTACTCTTTAATGATGACTTTTGAAATACGTATAAAAATCAATTTAAACTTTTAAATTCTTTTCTATGTCATAATATAAAAAAATATTGTTAATACATATTTATTCTTAATTCAATATCACCTTATTTCTATAGGCACGTTTATTAAATTTTGTGTTCTCTTTTACTACCTAGACTTTATTTTTGTTTTTCTTCCAAATTGTTAAATCTGAAACAAATGAGAAAAATACTTATTAAATATATTAAGTTTGAAATTAATTTATTAAATATTTTTGATTGAATTATTATATTTTTGATTGAATTAAATTAATTGTTTTACATTACTTAGCTTTGAAAAGCATTTTTAGAAAACTTATAAAAATGCAGCTGAATTCGAACCCACGCCACTTGGAAACCGTCCAACCGCTTTGACCGCTGAGCCATGTGTTCTATATGGAATTTCTTATATCGCTCATTGCTTATTTCTTGTTTGCTGCTATCAATTTTAAATCGTGCTCTAAAAACGTTTTTCAATTTCCAAAATGAGTGAAAAGAACATATATTTTTTAATACTTAGCTAAAGCTAAGTTACTTAAGTAAAACTTAAGTATAAACAATAACAAACAACAAAAGATGACTATGATGAAGTCTAACATATGCTACACCATTCAGTGGTGCATTTTTATGAAGTTAAAAACATTTCCATAAAAATAACTTTATCATATTTTGAACTATTTTACCAAAACAAATAAAGTATAAGTAAAATTCATTCGGCTTCGTGCCTTTTTCAGCATAGCTACACCACTAGTCACAGAGAACCAAGTAGTGTATAGTGTATAGTGTCAAGATACTTTGTTCTCCACTTTGACCACATTGATCAGTCCTGATGAACATTCCACCGAGTACGATTCAAACCAACAACCAATCGTGATTACTGTCAGAAACTGTCGTTCTGCGCTCATGTGGCTAAAGTCTCTATTTCTTATAAATAAATACATATTTATTGATTTAATTAAAAAATAGTATTACAAAAATAAAAAGGATTATATATATATTTAAAAAAAATTCCCGTAAATCCCGTTTAAAACGTACACTCATGTATAAACAAACTTTAAAAGTTATTTACATATTTTCTATCACATAATATATTAAAACAAAATGACATATTACAAAAGTCAAAATATAATTTCGTGGCAGAAATTATTATGTGTTCCGTTAATACAAATATTTGGAGCAAAGAATAAAAGCCGAAGTGTTATTATTAAATCTTACTCTCATAATACAGCTAAGCCTGGACTCTAGCTGAGCATAATATGAATCTCATAATACGCCTTTGGATAACCAAAAATCCTTGATCGTGCAATATTAATATCTATTACGTGTAATACGTAAATGCTGAAATATTGTGTTTAACAAATAGGATAAATTCCAAAGTAAATAACTGTTTATAAGATAGTCATCGGTAGAGAAAACGTTCCGCCATTTTAGAGACTATACGTGTGGACAACCTGTCCACACGTGTATGTGTACGTGTGCGTGTAGACAGGACACGTGTTCAATTAGAAGCTCCTCCACTGCACACCTACGGAATGTGGAGGTCCAAATAGATTTAGGTACAGCTTCACGCTGTTTCCCGCATAGCATGGTTGTCAGAGAGAAGTGAAATGTCAAGACTCTTTGTTCTCTACTTTTCAACTAAAATTAAAACTATAGCCAAGCTTAGACTTCTGTAAAATAAGCTTATTAAATTTGTTTACTTCGGCTAATGGTTTTTTAGACAAATTGTATTAAAATACATTTTGATTTTAATTGAAAAATAAGAAAGGAGTGTTGCAACATTTCCTTTCTAACTATAAATTTAATCAAAATATAAATTTTATACTTGAATTTTATAATGACCAACTTAGTTTAAAACAGTAAAAATAAAACTTTAATTTTAATATATTTTCACTTTCGAGTTGGTACATACAAAGTATAGCACTGAATATCTATACCATATTGTTTTTATTGTTATAAAGTCGGAAACGAAAAAGTAAGTGATATATCATTATTACTTTCCATTCTCTTTTTGCTCACCTTACAATATGCGGTAAATGCGGAGATAGTTACATGCCTAAGACCATGTGCAAGCTTTGACTAATCAGAGCTTGGTTTCATCAAATCTGATAAATACATACGTAAACATATAGCACAGAAACTTGAACTAAGAACAAGTTTGTGGTTCGGACTTTAAAAGATTAGCAACTATGTCTTCTTCAATCTGAATGTATGGTGAGACATTTAATTTTCAAATTACATATTTATAAAACAGAGTTAAGTGGTAACTTCTTTTAAAATTTAATTTATAAGTGCTTTCTGTTCAGTCTGTTTTTATTTTAAAAGTGCTTTCTGTTGCTATATTGTTCTACTAAATTTATATATTTTTTAAATCGGAGTCTGTCCTGTTATTTACTATTTGGCTCCACATGTTACATAAACGAGAAACAAACATTTGTACATCGTTATGGTGCAGTGGAGCTCTAACATACAATCACTGATTATTCGAAAAAAGGATAATACTATCATATTGAACAAAGTAAATTTTTAGTTCATTGTCTAGCATATCAATGAAAGAAGTCTCAATATAATTTTAGAAACATTGTTACGTTAATGTTATAATAGAAACAGTTATACTTAATATGAACTTATTGTCAATGTCATGTATGGCAAAGTTATTATATTATTTTTATTTATAAGTAGACAATCTCGTGAAAAAGTCAGATGCGGACTAAGGTAAGTAAAGTTTATTATACGAAACACTTCCTCTTCATCTCGGTCGAGAAGTGATCAGTATGAGAACAATAAATTATTAATATACAAACAAATAAAATTGGAGTGTCTGTTGTAATATTAAAATAACCTCTTGTAATATTAAAATAACCTCTTTTGAAAAATATATTTAGAAAAGGTAAGCGCGGTATTCGAAACCGCGCCTCTTGGAAACCGTCTAGGCGCTCTGACCACTAAGCCATGCGTTCTATATCCAGCTTCGAAACTCTTATACGTTTATTATAACTTATTTTTGTTGTTAGCATCTCTGTAGATTTTTTAAAATTTCTGCTACCCGTCTGTCTGTTTGTTCCGACTTATCTCTGGACCTATTTTCGCTGGCAAATAGCTAATGTAATAAGGAATAACATAGGCTTCTTTCTTTTTAGACTTCCCTCATTACACAATTTTTATTGTGCTTTTAGCACAGCTACAATAATATATTAAAAGAAAGATGTGTATAACTCGATTTAAAAATAATAATGTATAGTACAAAGCTCCGATATATGTAATTGCCACGGCTTTCCAAATGTAACGTGATTAATGGTTCTCATTTTTTTTTCGCTGTAGTTATTGTTAGAAGTTGAAAAATCCAGCAGCCAACTTTTTAATATGTATGTTTATTAAACTATAACTATAAATAATTGTGCTATATCTTCTATATTTTATAGAAATATACGAATTTCAATACAATAGTCGTACCATATTATCATTTATCAACATAAAAGTGTTATATGAGTTAAACTATTTTATAAATTTTCTATGTACCCAAGCTTCATTTAAATTCTGATGATCAACCAACACCTAAGTAACATTTTGTAACTGTCATGGATTTTGTATATAATATTCTCTTATGCTATCGTAGGGCAGTTACGAAGAATCGCCAGCAACTGCTACCGTCGGGCTAATGACTCGGACCAGCCGCACATCCGGGACATCGCCAATTCAATCGATCGGTCAATTGGCCGCTACCCCAGGGACACACCTGTATTAGCAGGTGGAGAAAATCTCCTTGGTCATAGGGCTTCGCCATGATACCAACTCCTCCACCTATCCAGGAGTGTGAAGACATCACGTAGTCCGTAGGGCAGTGGGCAAACGACTGCCTGTAAACACGATTGATTGTGGGTTCTATTCCCATTCAAAAGAATGATTATATTTAAAATATTTTCATTTCTCCGCTCTGGTTCCTTAGACCGCCATTTAAAGTGCTGTCTCGATTTCGGGCAGAAAGTGGAGAATGGAGTGTTTTGACACTAGGTACCCTCTAATTACACTGCTATGTGGGGAAAAAGAAGCTTCTTTTTTTAACTTCTACGAAATATCATATTTTTTCAACATATTTTTGGTGAAAATAATTTTAAAGGGATTATTTTCTTTAATATGGCCTTTTTTCGAAAACTTGACACGATAAACATGTGAAAAGTTAAAAAACCTATAAAATTAATTATATGCCAAATTTTTTTGTTATTCGAGAGATTTAGATAAACCTGAAAAAATAAGACGTGAATTAGTCATTTAAATAGGCAAACATAGGCGGCGGCTTTGATAAAATAAAATAAAATGCGCACTTAGCGTGCGAAGCGGACGTCTCCGACGTGACGAGAGAAATGTTTTTGCGCCAAGGGTTGCTTCAGAGCAAATGGGCTTGAAAGCTTTTACACAATTAATTTGACTTGAAGTTTTCTAAAAAGATTAAATAACAAGATTTAAATAAAGTAAGTAAGATCGTCTTGGCTTTGAGGGAGTTTTGGTTTTTATACTTATGTGTGTACATTTTGCATTTGCTAGTATGTATATTGTATATATATATATATATTCTTTTCTTACTGAAGAAGGTTATGGGTTAACCATCTTCTGCCACAACATCTGTTGTCGAAATCAGAGGCTTGGCAAAAGTTGTTATATAATTATTAAAATTACCTAATTCGTTGATTTAATGATCTCATCTTAAATATAATTTTATAAATCTCATATTATTTATATGTTACACTTACAGTAAAATATAATTCGCGTTTGCCGAAAACTATTATATAATTTCCAAGATTAAACGGCTTAATGCGTGTTTTACTCAAGTTCAATATAAGATTAAGGGTAAAATGGGGGCGCCGAGTCATGACTGGCCGTCAAGAATATCTCTCCTGAGCTAGCGACGGCTACGCGTTAATTATTCCGTGACACATCTCCTTCCTAAGATTATTACTTGTGATTAAGAAGTTACAGCAACCTATATATTAAGTTAATCTAAAAGTTATAACATAACAATTTAGTGAAATAATGTAAGTTATTTTTATCTGATTTCTGGATAATTTGAAAGCATCAAATATAAATTTAATATTTGGACACGATGGATCATAATAAAAGGCGATAATAGGAGGCCGTAGGTAGCGGGTTTAATCTCCACACGGAGGATGATTAAATTTAAATTATTTAATTCCTCGGCTCTGGTAACAAACTAAGTGTTCCGTACCGTAAGTGGCACCGAGTTCAGGCAATGTAACGAACTTGAGCAGAAAGCGGAGAGTTTTGACAGTAGGCTTTCTCTGTTGCTGAGACCTGTTATGTGAGACAAAATATTAAGCTGCCTTTTCACAACTTTTTCTTAATTTTTAGATAGGTTTAGAATTGTATTAATATTAGTTCGTGTTTAGTTCATAATATCCTTTTGAATGAAGAACACATAAACACGGCTCTGTTCAATGTTGAAAGCAAAATGGGTCGCAGTAACTGCCTGTCAGGAATATATCTAAACAAAATCAGTCGTAACTGACAAATCTGAACAGTAGGTAACCATGGAACATTTCATACTTAATAATAAATTTATTTTAAAATAAGCGGGCATTGGTTATGATGTATGTATTATATTTTGTGCTAAATCTATTACAGAATCGAATTAAGAATATAATTGTAACTTTTATACACAAATACACAAAATTTCGATTTCTCGCATCGATCGCAATATTGAGCAACAGTGCATTTGAAGGATAAATTATTTTTTTAATATTGTAGTTACCACAGTACCATTGAAAAACGGGCCAATTTTTCAGTCCTCACGATGTAGACTATTACTACTAGACTACGTTATTATTATATAAGTAAAAGTCTATCATTTAAATCCGTCCAGTACCTCTAAAGACAAGCGTGTTTGTACACAGACAAAGAGATGCTCGCCCTAAATATTTATTTAATATACATACACATATAATGTACAGACGTACTTTTTAACTATTTCATCAAAATATAGAATTAACGTGGCGTTGAGTAACGGCACTCTACACACAATTTCACGGCTTCGGGCGAGAT
Organism: Podotricha telesiphe; assembly: GCA_038994665.1. Taxonomy (NCBI): domain Eukaryota; kingdom Metazoa; phylum Arthropoda; class Insecta; order Lepidoptera; family Nymphalidae; genus Podotricha; species Podotricha telesiphe. The sequence goes on from JAOYRR010000105.1 coordinate 689,881, forward strand.
ATGGTTAACGGATTGTCTTGACACTAGGTTCTCTCTGCCTACCCTGCTACGCAGAATAAGCGAAAACCGTGAAGCTGAATAGAATTTCACCCAAAACAATTTAAAAATATTGGGCAAACTGTGCATTATAAATAACCTTCTACACATATAATAAAAATGTAACTGATTGCTGTCTGTATATGGAAAAAAATATTATTGTGAGCATTTATCAATGTAATAGCACCCAAAACAGTTATTTTTAATTTTGTTTTCTGTATGTTATGTTACGCTAATTTCAGAAATGGCTTAACCGATTTAAATGCAATTTTGGTAAACTTACCTTAACATTAGATTAAATTGTTTATTACATTTCAATCAGTACATAAATAAAAAAGATAGACCATTTAAATTCTAAATTGAAGGAAAGTTTAAATTTAAATGAGAGTCATTTAGCTTACGCAAGCGAAGCCGCGAGTGCTTCGCTAGCTTATAATAAAATAGAAAGAAGAGAGAAGTTTATTTAGAAAGAGTATGGCAAATACTTCACTAAAAAATAAAAAAAATATTAAATGAAAAATTAAATAGTACAAAAATTATACCATTTCGTGTAATATTTTTAATATATACAAAGAAATATATATATATATATATGAAGATTTGTAGTCTTTTTTTTTCCATAGGAGTACAATATAGTGCCGCTAGAATGGAACTCGCCTAGAGAAAATAATTTCTTTAAATTTATCTAATACTTTATATGCTTTAACCTTTGTCTTGAACGTTTAAAAATAAAAACTGTAATAATAAATCTACTTTCATAAATGTCCACCAAACAAAATTTAAAAATTATTAAGGTTTTCTGAAAATCTAGGTCGCGGTGGAAAATGTTTGTGGCTTTGAAAAATAAACACTGACGTTCTATGATTACGAATTGCACCAATTGGATTTATAACTTTATTGTACAGCGCTAACAGTGGAAGCTCAATCTGTATTTCATACATATTCATTTATGTCTGTATATGTTGGGAAGTGGCAGTAGTAGCTTTAGGTACTTTTTTATTTATTTGGCCAATTATAAAAAAAATATTACATTAAAGATATTCGCGTATATCGTTTATATTATATACAAGCGACCTGCTCGCGGCTTCGCCTGTGTAAACTACATGCCTAAACTATTTCTTTTTTCGCTCCGGGGTCCCGCGTTTTTCACTTAAATTAAATTTGGAGCTATTTTTAAGTGTGGTTGTAATTTTTTTTGTATATGAACCGGCTACAATAGAAAAACACTAAATGTTAGTTGAAAAGCTTACCACAATATGTAATAGTCAAAATTACATTTAAATCAGTTAAGCTGTTTCTGAGATTAGCGTGCACAAACATACAAACAAAAAGAAAATTAAAATTCATTGTTTTGGGTTCTATTATATTGATAAATGCCCCAAATAATATATTTTTTTTTCATTTACTTCCATGTACAGACATCGTCGATCAGTAACATTTTTATTTTATGTATAGATATAGATTAAATAGCGAAACTTTACCTTGCACTTTGTCCAAAAGATCATGTAAGCGCCATCATATTCAAATTTAAATATTTCTATTATATTACACAAAAAATATGTTTATGCCAACATCTTACTTCATTATCAATCTTATGACTTTAAATTCGTTTTCATTTTTTCTTTTATTTGAACATAAACGTTGTTTCAGACTAATGCTATATTATGAAAAAAAGAACATATGTGTTTCATCTTATGTACTCTCATTGTTTCATACTTTTTATAGTTTCTTCAAATAAAAACTAAATTAATTGTATATATTTAAATTATCCTTCAAACAAAAGAATTCTGTTTAACTAATTCACATGATATATAATATATGTGTAATATTAAACAAGAAAAACAAAGCAAGTAAGAGATCTCATTTTTTGAATTTTTATAAACTCCGCAGAAGAGAAGACTTACAAACTCAAGTTTCCTAATCTCTTCTCCACCCGTGATGCCCTCTTTTTTAGCTTTTTTTGGTTATTTCTTCAACCTTTGCCAAAGCGCAATGGGGCTGTGCTTGGCGTGCCAGGCAGCTCAAAATGGTCTTTTAGAAGCGGTAGCTCCTTCTTGCATGCTCCCCGCAGGCTCTTATGGCGCGTGAATCTGAAACAAAACATTATTTTTATGCTCTCAAAATACTCTTATATTTGAATTTTCTATACTTTTTTGTAAATATCTTTCTTCTTAAGCATCTCTTATACATTTTTCCCTCTATGCTGCAATATAAAAAGCACCATTACAATACTTGCAAAGGTCGCTTGGCTCTGCTCGCGTTATTCAAGCGCGTCATCCCATCTTGCAATTCCATCCCAATCTTCATAACAGCCTTGCTATATTATTTTCATTTTGCTCTGGTAACACAAAGCGCGGCATTGTGTTCTACCACTCAATGACTTGAAATCGAGTGGAAAATGGAGAACGGAGCGTCTTGACACTAGGGTTTCTCTGAGTACCCTGCTATGCGGTAAAAAGCATGAATCTGCTGTTATATAACATTTGACTATTTTTCTCTTTAGCTAATATCGCATGCATGGGGACAAGCGCTGTCAGGAATATTTTTGTTTAAAAACACATATATATATATATATATATATATATATATATATATATATATATAAATAATACGAGTAAATACAAGTAAGTAAAAGTAAATAAAATAAAAAATGGATTGCCGCCATTGCGGCGTAGTTATACGTGATGATGAATGAATTGAAAGTAAAAATCAAGGTTTACGGAGTGATAGTTCACCCTTTTCTATTCACTCATTCATGGTGAGGGAAAAAATATAAAACGTCAAAATATAGTTTTATATTATGAGACAGCTTCAAATGCTAGCCTTTTGAAACTCTTGTATCCAAGTCCTGTATTGATAAATTTATATCAATACTTAGGAGCGAGTTTCTATACTCATATACTGGTAACTGCAAAGGGGCAGAAGCTCATTTACAAATTGGCAAGTGCTAGGTATAAAGCGACGCAAGATATTACAATATGTCAAAGATTCCCAGGGCGCGCTTCTATGTAATCAAGCCTCTGTGAAGGAGAGTTGGAGATACTGAATACTCAGCACCCGTGCAGTCTTCCAACCAAACCACCATACTAATCTTGGAGTTATTGTCTCGATAACACCTGACGAAACTCGGAATTGTCTTCGACGCATGAAGAATCGGAAAGCGGTGGGACCTGACGACATTCGGATCGAAGCGTGTAAATCATTGGGCTCTCTTAGGGTACTCGTGCTTACTCACCTTTTTAACCAAATCACGAACACTGGAACGATGCCGCGTCAGTGGCGGTGCAGCTTTATTACCCATGTATATAAAGGCAGCACACCATGAAGCTCTTTGAGCGCATAATCGACCTCAGGCTTTGCCGAGAGGGTACTGTCAATATGGATTTCAGCCAGGATCAGGCACCATGGACGCCATTTTTGCCCTCAGAACTCTAATGGAGGCATACAGGGAAAAAAGGAGAGCTCTGTATGTAGCATTCCTAGATCTGCAGAAGGCATTTGACTGCGTGCCTCGTCAATGCATCTGGTGGGCATTGCGATACAAAGGAATCCCTGAGGCCTATATTAACATTATCAAAGATATGTTCCGTGATTCCGCTTCAATGGTTACGACTGCTGTTGGCGATACGCAACCTTTCCCGATTTCGGTAGGGTATTTACCAAAGCTCAGCTCTTAGCCCATTCTTGTTCAATGCAGTGCTAGATACTGTCTCGGCTTATATCCAGAACAAGCCTCCATGGCTGATAATGTACGCCGATGACATAGCGCTTATTGACGAGAGCCAGTTGACGCTGGAGCAGAGAGTGAACCAGTGGAGCGGTACGCTTGAGAACGGTGGTCTTAAACTTAATGCATCGAAGACCGAGTATATGGCTTGCGGGAGCCCGGACTCTGGCTCTCTGGAATCAGCCGTTCCGTCGGAAAAGTTTAGGTACCTTGGATCTATTCTGCACGAGTCTGGAGGCATCGATCACGATGTCCAAGCCCGAATTAGCGCTGAGGTCACAGGAGTGGTCTACGACCGCAGAATACCCAAGCCCAAGAGACTGATATACAAGAGCAAAATCCGGCCGGCTCTCTTATACGGCAGCGAATGCTAGCCAGTATTTATTCCTCCGAGTGGGAATCGAACTCACAACCAATCGCTTTTACAGTCAGACAATGTTCTACTGCGCTATAATGGCATATCATGGCACAATGGCACACGGTACATTAAAATAAAGTTAAATTATTAAAGTTTCACAAAATATTTTCGTCCTGTGTACGGTGTACTCGTGAACGGGAATCAGATTTATATTATTTGCAGCATAAAATGAAGAGCACTGTAAAAATGCACTTATCTTAAATTCAATTTTTAGCGCACGAATGTAAATATAGAAATGTCAAATAAAAGGTCTCCAATCCAGTCGTATATAAACGAGAAAGTAGCAATTTGAAATTGCATATCTAAAAGTGATAAAACAATGTCTCTCTATTTATTATATTATAATACAAATACACCTAAGAGTTTGTAAGTCTAATATTAAAACTATACTGCAGATAGAAATGAAGTAAGTGTAGTAAGCTCAAATGGCGTAAATAGGAAATTATGAATGATTCATCCCAATTCGTGTTCTGACGGCTACATTTCGGGTTGACCTACTTTTAGTTTCAGGAAATCCAATAAGCATATTTAGTTATTTTCATTATAATTTGAAAAAAAATCCATTTGTGTATTTGTTATGGTAAATCGGAAAATTCATTTGCTAACACGATAAATGAAATACAATAATCCTCTCAACTCTTGTTGAATAAGTGAAACGAATTTTGAAAAACGAATATTGCATGTCTATATTTGTAAGTATATTGTTCATTTCAGCGGTGTAAGCCAAGTTCAAGCCAAAAAAAAAATGTTACATCATTTAAAATTTCTTTTGAACTCATACTTACTCAAAATCCAAATTTCAAATATATGCGTTAAATGACTATTCAATTATCACCTTTTTTATTATGCTCATACAAAATAAAATTTCAAAAATTGTGATGTTATTATTTTTGTTACTTACTATAAACATTTTTTTAGAACTATAATATTAGTCAAAAGCCGACTATTGAAAATACATTTAGTGTCCGATTATAGTAATAAAATATCTTCATTTTATTTATAAAGTAACTCACAATTACCTTAAACTTAGCACTCTTAAGTACTTGCTAACTTAGCACATTTGAGATTTACATAATCTCGAATGTTTTCGTGTAATAAACACACTTCATACTGAACTTGGCTCTCATTTTCACAATTATAATTATTAAAAGTTAATTTTTATGTTTATTGTTTAGGTTTTCGTTATATTCGAGTATTTGTTGTTATTTGACCAGATCTGTGAACGTACTTATTTGATACATAAATATTCTACTAACTTCGAACCCACAGCCAACGTGTGTAAATATTAGCAGGATATCCTAATATATCAATACTATTTTATTACAATAACAATTAATAATTAATCAAAGAAAAAGCAATAATGGGATGAAAGGGTTAATTTAATGAAGCTTTAGCGCTTAATTGTTTTGGTATATCAGGAACAGCTAGAGCCATTACTTAATGGGAATTGCGAACATTCCATGTATAGCCTTCATAAATTATTTGACTATGTTTTTATGCAAAAACTACTTCATTAAAATGAAAATACATTTTTTATATCTTATCAGCACTTCACATCGTGCACTGGCACTTTGTAAAACTTTACAAAGGGACATATTATTTGTAAATGTTAGCTTTTTATCTTGATACATCTTTCGCATTAAGTGGGGCCAGGTAGAAAGAACCTACTATCAAGATACTCTGTTCTCCGCTTTTCTCACATTTTAGAGAAATCGAATATTAGGCGGCGGAACCCGATTTATTATCATTTAAAGGAGGATCAACATAGCAGGAGAAAAGAGTGACTTATTCGCTATATTTCTTGTGCCTTGCTAGCAAAAGTGTACATTAAAATATATAGTACTATTCTAAAGCAAATTGAACATTTTTGTTAATTTTTAACAATAAAAAAATTGTAACAGTGAAAGCAATATCTTACAGATGTTTAATCGAGAAACCTTTCTAAAGAAATCTTTTATTTATATTCCATGAATTGTGAACAATTATAATATCAATATGTATGACATATTCCCAAAGGTATGAGTTAAATATAATAGTGTTTATTCCAAACAAAAAGCACTCGCCCCAGCTCACATGATCCAGTAATATGTTTTGAAAGGAATGCCTCTGAACAAATTTGCTACACGTGTTCAGGCTTACGACATTGCTCATAAAATTTTCTTCCAATTTTCTTTCTTTACAAAATGTTAATATTTTTATTTACGACCGAAACTTGTTTGTGGATCTTATGGGGAATTGATTGGTTGTAACATTTATTTTGTTTCTCTTAACATACGAATGTGTATATGATTTAGTTTATAAATTTTATTTGCGTATTTATAAAATGTGTATATTTTTTCAGAACATTTGTTGTTATATATTTTTTAACATTTTTTAAAGTGTTATTCCCACACTAAGGAAATTGAAAAAGACATATTTAAAAAACGTATAAAAATTTGAACGCAGCTAAATATGTCTTTTTCTTATACATTTGTTGTTAAATTACAGTGTTCTTATAAAAGTTATTACTAAACTTTATATCTGACCGTCATAATATTATTTATTTGTTGATTTAAACTTAGTTATTAAAGTACCTAGCTGTTGTTATATTCGCCATATAAAGATTACATTTTTGTAGCTTTTATCTCAGATAACGATGTATTGAACGTTATATCATATTTAAAAATTAAAAAGAAAACCTTATAGCGCAGAGTATATAAGAAAGTTATTTTTGATGTAAATGTGCGGCTGTGCGAAACATATTGTGTACATAATCAGTTATGCCAAGGGCAGGTGCAAATACTGCTACATTGCCTAATTTTATCGTGCCCTTATACAACATTTGTGCTTGTAGATTATTTTAATGAATTAACTAAAATTACTTCATTAACGCAAACTTCAAATTACCTCACGTCTAATCGTCACTAAGCAGTTTTAAAGTTAGTTTTAACATTTAAAGTCCCTTTATCTTACATGCCTACACATATCTTAATTTATCTTGTCGTAGACAACAACACATAAATGCTATAGATATAATACTTTGTAAAATGTCAAATATTGAAATAATTATATATATATAATGTCAATATTAAAACTGTCTGTCTGTATAGATTAAACAGACAGGATAAGTACTACTACACTGCCAAGGCACTCCATTCTTAGCTTTACACCTGGTATATTAACCTATTATATTAAAATATAAAGATATTTATATACTCTTTTCTAAACTTTATATCTGACCGTCATAATATTATTTATTTGTTGATTTAAACTTAGTTATTAAAGTACCTAGCTGTTGTTATATTCGCCATATAAAGATTACATTTTTGTAGCTTTTATCTCAGATAACGATGTATTGAACGTTATATCATATTTAAAAATTAAAAAGTAAACCTTATAGCGCAGAGTATATAAGAAAGTTATTTTTGATGTAAATGTGCGGCTGTGCGAAACATATTGTGTACATAATCAGTTATGCCAAGGGCAGGTGCAAATACTGCTACGTTGCCTAATTTTATCGTGCCCTTATACAACATTTGTGCTTGTAGATTATTTTAATGAATTAACTAAAATTACTTCATTAACGCAAACTTCAAATTACCTCACGTCTAATCGTCACTAAGCAGTTTTAAAGTTAGTTTTAACATTTAAAGTCCCTTTATCTTACATGCCTACACATATCTTAATTTATCTTGTCGTAGACAACAACACATAAATGCTATAGATATAATACTTTGTAAAATGTCAAATATTGAAATAATTATATATATATAATGTTAATATTAAAACTGTCTGTCTGTATAGATTAAACAGACAGGATAAGTACTACTACACTGCCAAGGCACTCCATTCTTAGCTTTACACCTGGTATATTAACCTATTATATTAAAATATAAAGATATTTATATACTCTATGTTTTTTTTTTTTTTTTTTTTTTTTTTTTTTTTTTTTTTTTTTTTTTTTTTTTTTTTTTTTTTTTTTTTTTTTTTTTTTTTTTTTTTTTTTTTTTTTTTTTTATATATAAAGTGAGAAAACGTTTTACACTTACGGGTAGGATAAAGAAAATATTTTGAACGTGGATGGCACTGCAGGCGGTGTGATCGGAAGGGCTTATATTAAACCCGTCGTAAAAGTGAGGATAACTAAACGCAGTCAATACAATAATATATAAAAATAGGACCCTTTATTTAAGTCTTTGCATTCTGTTATCTTTTGAAATTATCGTACTGCATGATATAACTGTATTCCTGTACACTTTGCCCTAAATAGATCCCAACCTTTATACTGGTATTTAGAATCTAAATATTAAAAAAAAACTAAACTTGTAACAGATTTTTGCCGCTTTTACAATTTAAATGAAGAAATATATTTATATACCGTTAGAGTTGCATAACTGAAAGCAATATTAATAAAGGGGTTTGGTTATATATAAAAATTTTATATTTTGTTTTTACTTGTTTATTTCGTTCCAAAATATAATATTCAGTGACTCTTTTATAAGTACAAATCCATGTTCATAAATAATACATATGCGTTGTATATGCATATTGGTATAACAATGCAATATATTAAATATGAGTAGCTATTAAATAAAATAAACGCTTATTCAGGAAGGTATTTTTGAATGTCATGCCCAATCATCTCTTGACGTTGCCTCCTTAAGAAAGTAAAGCAAAGTCATTTCTCTTTGTGGTACTATAACAAAATATAAAAGGAATATTCTAATTCCTATAATCTATCATGGTATATCTACGATACATATACACAATGTAACGTTATTTTTAATGTACGTAGTCATATTTGTCTCTAATTTGACCTTATCTAAAATTACATGAAACGAGTTCGTGTGCTGCCTTTTTATATGTTGGCCTTATCTTCTATCTATATTTATATATATAATAAAAATGAAACTGATCGCTGTCTGTACATGGATGATATATGACAAAAAAATATTATTGGAGGCATTTATTTATCAATGTTGTAGAACCCCAAACGATTTTTAATTTTCTTTTCTGTTTATTGCACGCTAATCTCTGAAACGGTTTAAATGTTTTTAATGCATTTTTGACTACTGTATTTTGGTAAGCTTTTATTTATTTAATGTTTGTTTTATTTCAATCGGTTCATTAATACAACAATTTTAATTATAAATTTAAGCTAAGAGTGAGAACACGGGCGTGCGAAAATACTACTTAGTTATAATCATGTAGTTAACACAGGCGAAGCCGGGCGTGGATTGCTAGTACTATAATAAAGCAGTAAAAACGTTGTGTCTATTCAATGAATATATTTCCAAAAAAGGGGGAATTAATAAACAGCAATAATCGTATTTAGACAAAAAAGATAAAAAATCATATATTCATATTCATGAATGTGTGTTTATCTGTTTTTCTGTATGTATGCGCACATTTTCGTAATTACTGGAGGGATTTGAATATTATTTTGGTGTATAGGTTGTAACTTTGGGCTGGACTTGGTATATAATTGATTTCGAAGAATGGAACATGTGGATCTTAGTTTTTCGCGATTACTACATATTTTGAAATGAAACTATTTTTAACCGGATTAATTGCGTATATTATTGGTTTTCGAAAATATATTATAGAAACCCGATGTTTCTAACACTTAACAGTAGTCCGTGCTCACAGGTAGACAGTCTAAAAATAGTTTTATTTCTTAATAGACCAACTAAACTAATAAGTAAAGGCCGCCTAAACATGTGGTAGGAATTTTCCATTAGTCTACAAATAAAGATCTGGAAAATCTGATAAGTACTATAGCAGACCAGCTAAACTATAAGAAATAATAAATGCTGCAATAGTAAAAGTTGTTAAATATTGTTGGCAGATTTCATTGATAAACAAAAGTGATTGAATATTGAGACCATTGTGGCGCAGTGGGACAGCGTCTATCAGAAAACGCGACGGTTGTGGTTTCGATGTGGAATAATTATATATAAATTCTTTACACTTTTGCTCTTCAATAAGACAAAGGGGTGTTTGGTAACGTAATATCCCGCATGCAGGTAGAAAGCAAAAAAAGCAGTATCACTAGGGGGACCTAGTCTTTGTCTGCCGAGAGAAAAAGCGTAAGGCTAGAAAAAAGTGCCCATCCCTGGAACATCTGATATTGAGTCTTAGAGACAAGTAAGTTACCACCTTAAAGAAAGTACATGTGTTATACAAAATTTATTTTGGGTTCCTAAATATTACATTTTAGATGTTGTTTTTGTAAAAAGTTTATATTATGTAACTTAAAAAATTGTGTTTTTTATTTTACGCATCTCAGCATCATGCATAGGAGATAGATAGGAGAGCTCAATAACATATAACAACTGTGTGTATATTCGATATATTAACTTTGCCTACCCCTTTTAATGAAACGAAAAATAAATTATAAACCAACTACCGTGTAATGTCAGACGCTTCCCAATTGTACCACTATATATGCATAACTTGAAAAGGGCACTTTCAAACCATTAGAATAAATTCATTACATAATGTAAATTAATCAACATCCACAGTTATAGCTTATTGATGTACGTATGTCGATCATTACAATATTCCTCCTAAAATAAAAGAGTTTGCGTAAATATAACAGATCTTAGATAAATATAGATAAGTGATAAAGTATTCTCAAAGCTCGTACAAACATTTTTCCGACACATGTGACATTGTTAAACGTAATGATATGCTTTTACAACATATCCTGATAAAAGCGACAGATAATATATAAATATTAAAAAAAACATTTGAACAGTAATCGCTAATATCATTTCACCTTTTCAAGATATTTTTTTTTGGAGAAAATAATACATGTTTCTTACAAATTTATGATATAAATGGTGAGGTCAGGTCGAAAGTATCTTTTGTATTAGAAAATAACTAAAACAACCATTGGCTTGAAGGCACTTGTAGTACACAAAAGTACTGGTAGCGTTCTGTTGTAGTAATTCTGTAACATGTGTTCCACATAAAAATATATATCTACTTATATAATTAAAGAATAGAAAAGTAAATTATGTTCGTGAAAGAATTATGATAAATTTATATTGGATCCATTAATATATATTAATATATGATTTCTGAAAAATATTTTTTTCATCGTAAATGTATGAAAAGTACGTAATTATTTTGTGAAAGTGTTTTAAAAATATGTAATATTGCTTTGTCTGTCTGGTAGTCATTTGTAAATATTTTCAGCCTGGTAGTTTTGACACAAAACAGAAAATTTATTAATGTGATAATTAAATTCTAATATCTTAACGACGAATTTGTTAATATTCATCTCTCTCGATCTCGATCTAATTAGTTTAGACTGCAATTAATTTTTAGTTCGGTGGTAAGATTTAGCAATTAAAAGTAAAGTAGTCTTCACTATTTAATCATGTTATATTTAATCAATTGACACAATATTATTTTCAAAATTCACAATATTATAAATTTGGACAAAGTTTGTGATTTAAGCGAGAACCCGGGCGGGCGAATAACTAAATAGCTCATTGGAGCTATTTAGTATAGATCCCCGCGATCCCAGACAAGTAGTATAAAATATTAATCGGCTATAATTACAAAATATTTAAGGTACGATAATTTGCAAAACATTTAGAACAAAAGCGCAATGTCATATTTGACAAATTGTCAGGGTACCTCTTTGAATTTCTCTTTCAGCATTTCTTTTATATCTTCTTCTATTTATACTTTCTAGTAAAAAATGTAAAGATACACAATTACAAAAAAATTAAGCTTATATTTTTTTAAGAAAAAACTAAGAAATAGAGTCATTAATTTTTATAACATTTTTGATTTTAATATGATTCCCCTTAATACTTACCAAAATTACAGTTTCAACTATAGCTGCGTTGCGGAATTTTATATTTCTTTAGCAAAATAAGTTCGTGAATATTTTTACCCTTCATCATACTTGGCGTATTTAAGTAGCAGATATGCCGTGTAAAGAGAAAATTAGATTCGTTCCTTTCGTTAGCGTAAAAATTAAATACGAAATTGAGTAACTTATCTGTTTCCAAATTATAAAGTAGAGATTAATTTAACCAATTGTAAACGTCATACAAACATGAAAATTAAACGAGAGCGTATCTCACTCCCACACAAAGTAATTTTAGTATACTATAAGACTCATCATGGCGCAGTGGGACAGCGTCTAAATATAATCGCGACTGGTTGTCAGTTCTATTTCCACTTGATGTGAGTGTTCGTAATTTAATTATTTTCATTTCTTCGCTCTGGTGAATCAGACAAAGCACGGCGTTGAGTTCGACCACTCAACACGCATTGTGTCTAATTGGGACGGAAAGTGGAGAACGGAACATTTACTAACTTGATATGCGGGAAAAAGCATTTAGCTGAAACAAAGTTGAATAGAGATATAGATACTATGAAGACTAGATTATACACATATTATACAGTTTAACCTGTCCGTACAACGTTTCTTTACACACACTAAAAAAAGAGTTCTATTTTTGACTCTTTCTATACTAATTTAATTTTTTCCGTATTTACAATTGTAAAACGTATTTCTATATCATTACGGCTTTTCCCATTCTTGTAGGAATTTCAGTAAATACTGTCTTATATCTTACGCTTTCTGAGAAATCTGTTAAAGTTCAGCTCAAATCAGTAGTCACGGCTGTGCGTCGTTATTTGCCATACAAAAATAAGGGAAGAGCATTTGGATGGGAATTATTGATATTTACGGTATGATAATATTTATATTAGTATTATTCTATATATTGAAATATAAATAACAAGTTTAATTTATAAACGGTATTAATGTTAAGATATTGATCGCTTTATGTAGACATGAAAATAAAAACCAACCTGAAAAGATTTATCCATTTAAATGACGCAAGAGAACGTGTTACGTACATGATTTCGAGACGTTAGTTGTTTCACTCGTTTACACGTTTCAAATAAAAACACTTCCGACTGTAATACATATATACATACAATATATGTACAAATACATATTTCTATTTGTTTCATACTAAAACTAGGAAACTATGGCATAAAGAACTAGAATATTTCCATTGTAAAACTCGCATCTTTAAACAAAAAAATCTTTGTAGAATTTTTTTTAGAAAGGCATTGTTGCTGTTGTTTTTTCATGGCGCCACTTCGCAAGGCTAAACGTTGCACATGCATATATTTATGAATTTATATACAAGACACAATTAAAACAATTATCCTTTAAGATACCTTGTAAATTATTGCGGTTTTAAATTATAACTCGGGAAATTTTAAATCAATTTTTCATAAGTAAATTGATTATCTTATTAAAAATATATAATTACTTAATATATATGAGACATTAGCCATTAAAGATTTTTCAAAAAGATAATCTCTTGGGATAATAAGAGCCAATAATGACCCCAGAAACAATTATCTATACGTTACCATAGATAGGAAAATATTGACCCGAAGAATAACTAGAGGACGACAAATAATAGTACAGTAGCGTGAACGCCTTCCTTTTCGATTATTGGATTCTGTTGAGGTCAGCTCCTCGTCTACCCCAAGTAGTGTAGTTGTATTTGGTTACAAAGAGGGTCAAATGACTTTGATGATTTGACTTAATGATTTTTAACCTAATCATCAGAATTATTAGAAGAATATTGTGACACTCTTCCTAAAGACAATCGAGGTAAGAAGTTTATAATATCAATGGAGTATAATAATGTGTATTCACAATCAAAATACTATGATGTGGGTTTCGCAATAAGTAACACATTAAAAACGAATGTAATGTAATAAGCATAAATTTATTATGTCAACTATTTGTTATCCCAAATAAAAAATAAAGAAAAATAGTCACTACCGCAATTAAAAATATAATTTGCTTATAAATAAAAAAATAAAATAAAAAAAATTCTTATAAAAAATATAAATTTATTATATTTATAGGGTTTCCAATACCGACTACGGACATCTCGGTGTTGCAGTATCGTTTTCCGAACTCGCGAGTTGCGGGATTACGGTCGCGGGATTCGCGGGTTTTGCGTTATTAGAAAGAAACATGCACTCGGCGTCTCGTGGGCACCAACGCTCAGTTACTGGCACTGTGCAAAGGAACGAAGATGGATGGAAGAAGATAAGGAGAAGAAGAAAAGCAATAAACTAACGTTTCGATTTCCAGTCAACAATTTTGAGGTTAAAATTGCTATTTACAGATCAAATATAACTGAAGAGTCTGAAGATAGTGTATTTATAGTTGATAAATTGTATTCAGAGAAGAAAGGATAAGTAATATTTAATTTTAACAATATAATCAACAGGATTCGGATAATTGATGTATGTTTAAAGACTCAGTTACTAAAAATAATAAAAGTATATTATGCAGTTGATAGACTTTTTTCTAAATCGGGGTAATTTTATATATACTAAAGTAAAACCTACATAAACGTGGAGTTACCGTACCATAACTTAACCAACCTAACACCACATTTATTTAAGTTTTACTATTACTATTAGAATATGATATATTTATATTCTGTATGCGGGATCCTGCGGGATTAGAAGCCATAGTGTGAAAATCAGATATAGATATGCATATAATCAGACACTGCACACACTTGATCGCACCTTTTTTGCATTTGTTACGCAAATTCTCGCAGTCAGAGAAAATTTTGTATGGAGACACTCAGTTCTCTACTTTCTGACGGAAATCGGGCATTGAATGTTGAGTGGCGGAACTCATCGCCGCGCCTTGTCTTGATACCAGAGCGGAATAGTTAGAATATCTATGTCAATAATTATTCCGATTTGTTACATATACCTTATTTTAATAATATAAAATAGCAAAGATATAGAAGGGTAAATTGTGGTCCGTAGATCCATACAGATAAATGATTGAACTTATGATAAAGGATGTACCGCCATTTTGACGTCACTTATTTCTGACCAGTTCTTATCTACAGAGCAAGTGTATCCATAATAAATAATGTTGACAAGCTAGTAAAATATGTCTTGGTTATTATTTTAAATGAAGAATGCAATGAGTAAATTATAATGTAATTTTTGTAATAAAGTTTATTAAAACAAAATTTTCAAGGTTTTAAAAAAAAACCTTACTAAAAACAAAAATACAACAATTATAAACATGGTATATTAAGCCATGTATATATTTAACGTACAAAATCCAGAAAAAATATTTTTAGATAAAAATAATTACTTTTATAACCTAATATTATTTAAAAATATATGAAATAACAAAAGTTATAGAAATTCTATAGCTTTTCAGTCAGTCAAATCAAGTCAATTAACATTTTTTTATTTGATTGGTATAATAAAAATGGTTGGTTGGTACATTACTAATACCTGCCTTATATGTGGAGAAATTCCATCACCAAGAATAATGCAAGGACAAGCAACTCCATCGGAAATTTCTTAAACTAGTGAAACTCGACGGAATGTCGGAAGACGTATGCGGCCGTCACTCGCGGTCCGCGGGCGCGAACTGGCTACGAGCTACGAGCTACGTGCTACGCTTATACATTTTACATATTATATAGTATTTATACATGTATATAAATTAACTTAATACTTTATGATATGTATGTACTCGTTAAAAGTATATAGTAACATTAATTTTAGCAGCTTTGGCTGTTAAATTTTTATATGTTTTCTTTAATTTATATAAATGTGATATATTTGACTTCATTCCTTAATAAATTACTTTTTTTTTATATTAATTTTATTTTGACGTTATTTTTAAATTTTTAATCGTAGTAAATATCCTGTTAGATAAAAAATAACTTATGCTTGTTAACTCTGCTTTTTAATCTGTTATTAATGAATATTTTTTATTCTCTAATACTATAAAGCTATCGTGGCAACGTCAGTGGGTGTGACGCCGCCTGACTGTGTACGATGTGATTATTAGGGGTTCGATTTCCAGTCCAGGGAATGAGGAATATTTAGATTATTTTAATTTCTCTGTTCTGATGACTAGATTCGGGCGGAATGTGGAGTACAATGTATTGACACTAGGTGCTCTCTGTCCAGTCTGTATTCCAGTCCAGTCATATTTTTATTTTAATTATTCATTCCATCAAAATAACTACATGTTAATAACACAAAAAATGTAGTTATTTTTAAATCATCAAATAACGTATTTAAAAATTGATGCAGTTGATAAAGGCTACATAAAATATCTCTCTACAAAATTATAATTCTAAAAGCTATACACGAAAATATTGTACTTAAACGAAGCGTGCTAATGATTGTTATCTTGGTGTGGATATGAAGTGAACATGATAAAGTAAGTAATTTCCTGCGTTCGATAAACGTCAGAAAAATGGAGTCAGTTGATGACATGTGTGTTGGACTATTTCTTAGTTTTTATGACACAGATACTTAGATTGCTATTAATATTTTATATAGTAATAAGTTGATTTTACCTTGTATGTTTTTTTTTATATTATAGTTAGGCTGTGTATGTAATAGCATAAATCTTCTTCTTCTTCGTGTTATAATAATTAAGTAATCGTAAAAGCCATATACAATTATATTTTGATATATTTTCTGGGAAATAAAAACCTTTATTTATTTACTTATAATTTAATACCATAATTAAACTTCAAAATATAATTACCACAATATGTATTTAAAGCATTGCTTCAGTTGGCTATTAACGTTTCAGTAATAAACAAGATATATAATAAGTAACCATTGTTTCAAGATTTTTTTTTAAATAACAAATAAGGAGGCAATAGAGATGCAGTGGGACAAAGACTGACTGTAACACGATTGGTTGTGGATTCGTTTCTCACTTGGGGAAGTGATTACATTTAAATTATTTTAATTTCTCAGCTCTGGTAACATAAAGCGTTGCGTTGAGTTCCGTAACTCAACAAGCAATGTCTCAAATACGGGCGAAAAATGGAGAACGGAGTGTCTTGACACCAAGTACCCTCTATCTACTCTCTAATGCGGGAAGGAGCGTGAAGCTGAAAGAGAAATGAATACAAATAAAGAGTTAATCAACCATCCGATACAAGAATCTCATATTATTCCTTTCTTTGTAATGTGATCAAGCAGAACGTGTAATAAAATATTCACAAGCGATTACACTATGATACAAGTATAACATTGGATAAATAAACAAAGTAAAAATGTATATAATAAGGTTTTTCAATCTAAAGTTAATGGGTGGATTTCACAAACGATTCCACTTACCGCGGCCCTCGAGTAAAGGGCTTTGCCCGTTTTATTGGTGCTAAAGTTAAATAAAAGGAATGTGATGGTTTTTCTGGTATATTGACACTATATCTAGTTCCAGTCATTTAGGTTCAGTCATTTCTATACATTTTTAAATCTATTAGTTTCCAACATTTGAAACGAAATTAATGTTTCATTTTAAGAATCTTCTCGGTACCAAACAAATTTCATATGGATAGTAACAAATTTCATTTGCATATGTTTGTAAAGTAAAAAATTACGTGATCTTAATACTAGTTCGGTCTTTTATGTATGCCCCAAAACACCGAAGATGGGTAAAACAAAAATAAATTAAATTATTACTTTTAAATATCACTTTAGTTAAAAAGGAATTTAAAAGTGTCTCTTAAAATTGTTCTTTCATCATCCTGGTCGCCTAAGCAAGGGAGTCAAGTTCCTGTTATGAAAACATTGTACATATCAGATTCGCACATATATACAAATTTACAAATACAAAATGCATTATACATTAAATTACATATATTATATATTTCTACATTGATATACATATATTTAATAGGTGAAACTAATTAAAGTTTGTTAAATATATAAGTTTGATTTAATATTAGTATCTACATATTTATAGGTGGAGGAACGATATTAGATCAGTAGTATAAAGATGGTTTGATCGTTTGTTGGCTATATCTACTTTCTGCAAACGAGCTTGTTGCCTTTTGATCGCAGCACCATCGAATGCATATTCATATAGTATTGTTTGCGCCATCGATACAGGGTGCGGTAATGTATGACGTTCGCTTCTGTAATACCTACTTATGCTCTTGATTGGCTAGGTTAGCCACGTTTCCTTCGCTTTTTACATTTCGAATACCGTTTCGTAATACTTAATAATAACACAAAATATTTGAAATATAATAATGTTATTGAATACAGTATATTCTATATATAGCAGAGTTGGTAGAGATACGAAAAACTTACGTGACTTAGATATTGCGAGTTAAGTGGCGGTACGTAATGTCGCATTTTTACTTTTATTTTTTATTTATGACAATGTTTAAGATATTTCTGAATAATCCTTTTGTACTTCATTTAATATTAAAAAATGTGTCCAAGGTGTAGTTAGACAGAGTTGAGTGACGTTACCCAACACATTATTTCTCTAAAGTAAAGGAGATAAGTAAAAATAATAAAAAAAAACATTATAGTAACCTAATTAGTAATTAGGTATACCTGTTACTAATTAGAATGTTTTTTTCAAGATATCAAAAATATCTTCAAAAGTATTGCATTTTTATTTTGCAGCTTCACACTTTTTCCCGTAGCATAGCAGCATAGTACTCAGAAATAAACCTCAAGACACTCCGTTCTCCACATTCTGCAAAGTCTTGTTCTCATAAATATATTATAGTAAATGTATAAATATATTTTCTAATAAATAACTTAGGGAACTTAACACGAAAAGAGTAATAAAATATGAATCAAAAATTTTAAAATTATATTTTCATTTTTGTGTCTGTCTAATATCTATTTGTCTGTTTGTACGCGCATATCTAAGTAGTCACATTTAAATTAAACTTTTTTATTTAGGGTATGGATGTAGAACCAACAGGTCAGGTAAATTATAAGAAATAAAGCAATGAAATCTAAATAAAAGACGTTTAGCGTGATGAACATTATCCGTTAACATATTTAAAATAAAAAGGTCTGGAATGTCGAATTGGATGAAGACGAAATTCGGATAAACTATAAGAAATAAGGAAATGTCGCCTCAGCAAAAAATATTCAACATGCAGGGCATTTTCCATTGACATGTACAGCTTAAAATCTGGAAAATTGGACTTAGAACCATAATTGACCAGCCAAGCTATAAGAAATATAAGTAAATGCCGCATTAGCAAAAGTTGTTCAGTGTGGTGGACAGATTTCGTCAACAAATAAAAAACATTGAACTATCGTGGCGCAGTAGAATGTCGCCTGACTGTTAACGGACGGTTGTGGATTTGATTCTATTTGAGGGAACGGTTACATTTATATTGTTTTCATTCTCTCCGGTAAGAAAAATATAGGCGGTGAGTTTTTATTTCATTCAATAGGCGACGGCTCGAATTCAGGTGAAAAACGTAGAACAGAGCGTTACTAGATCCTAGGTTGCGGAGATAAAAGTATAAGCTGAAAAAAAAATATGCTCGTCTGGAAATCTTATATGGAAGCCCGAAATACTAGAAAATTGCCACCTTAAATGAAGTTATTATAATTTTGGGTCCAATTTTTAATGTCAAGAGGTGGTAAATGTAAGTAGTAGTATAAAGTCCACACAAACAGAATTGCGGGCATCAACTTGTTATAGAATTAAATTACATTAGGACATATTCTATAAACAGAATGAATCGAATATTGAAAATTTCAATTCGAAAGCAATCGGATAAATAAATACGAAGCTGTCCTAGAATTTCCAATTAGTGTCATTAACAGTAGCCAACAGATTTCTAAGTGCTTTAAACCTTCTCCTAATAAATGCGGTAAGCGCAGTCTTTGTTTAAGTTAAATTCTTAGAACGATGCAGATTATTTATTGACGTAATTATCATCGTGGCGCAGTGGCGTAGCGTTTGACTATAAAAGCGATTTTATATGGGTTCCGTTCCCACTCAGGGAGATGATTACATTTAAATTATTATATGGTAAGGAAAACGCCGTGTTAACTTCCGCCACTCAACATAACACTAGGTTTTCTCTACTTACCCTGCTAAAAGGGCCTTAATAGGATCAAGCTGAAATAAAAAAAAAACAATAATATAAGTTATATTTATATCAAAAATTTCATTGTTATAATGCTAACACTTGTGATTTAAATATTTATATGCTTATAAGATAAGTTTTTTTATATATTATGCATATGGATAGATTACATTATGTAATACATTCGTTTGGCAGGTATCATATCCGCTATAATGCTGTTAAGATTAGGTCTAATACTTTAATAGTCAAGTAATCCGACAAATCAGCGTTTTCAAAATGATATTGAATCTATAGTTATGGCTTGAAGAATAAAGTTTACTAGAATTAAATATTGTCGAAACCACAAAGGTATAATTATATCAATATTCTAAAGTACATAGAATACAGTACAATACCAACCATATGTTAAACTAAAGAAACTTACCTTCTTAAAACAAAATAAAAAATCTGTAAATAAAAATGATTAAGGAAATAAATACAATATGATTTATGGACTGCAATAAATATTCTCTAACATCCTACTCAGGGTGTATACAGTACGTACGTGCTAAGATAAAATGTAAATTATCGCTTCCCGTTACAATGTTTGACCTCACCTGAAAAAATAAAGGCAGATAGAAATATTCAAATTAAAAGATTTTTTTTATAAACTTATACATATTTATGTATAAAAATGAAAATGTTATATGCTATCGGTGACTTCTAATGCATCAATGTCACATTTTGTTTTTAAATGTATGGTAATAAAAATAATTAATTTTATATAAAAAGGTAAACATAAGATTTAATCTTAGTATTTACATACTAAATAAATATAGTTCCAAGCACTTTTTGTTGTTAACTTTTTCTTTGTTAGTTGTGTGTAACTTTTGCTTTATTGCGTTAAATTTAATATAAATATGGTCATCAACAAATCAACTATAAACACAGATGCCGATGAATTACTATAACTTAAGGCTAAGTGATCATAAAATGTATTTAAGTTACACTGTTATATTGAGTAATATGACTGTTAAAACGGAATTTAATTATGTGTGGTGCTTATTGTACAACGTGCGTGCGTGCGTAAATACACACGCATCTAATTAAGCAATATTTGAAATGAATATAATTTATGTAATGTTCCCCATATGCTCATAACTATAGAATTTCATTTAAATCTAATGTTTTGAATGAAATTTTGCATGAATTTTAATAAGTTCATGCCATTTTGACGCAGTGGTACAGCGTATGACACATTGGTTGTGAGTTCGATCCCCACTGGAGGAAATGATTATATTTGAATTATATACATTATTATGTGATTCTATTTAAATTATATGGATTAAGGTAAGACGCACAATGTCATTTTTATAACACTCGGTTTTCTCTGCCTGCATAACAGCTGTTGCATATGCATATACCTATATATATATAGGTATTTGAAAAAAATAACCAAATCGTTGGTAAAATATAAATTTAAATGGTACAAAAAAAATCAGGAAAACAAATGATACAAAACAAATCATATCCGAATATGAGGAAATTGAATCAGATTATATACTGTCTCAGAATATTTTTTACATATCTGATACAGTCAACGAGCTCAGTCTTATGAGACATGTAACCATCAAAAGCAAATGTCACATTTACATGAAAGGTATAAATTTTTATTCTCTCTTCTTTCATATACACTAGGGCTGTATGTTAAAAACGTGTTTCAGGTACTCTGAAATATAAAGCAAGTACTAGCAACTAGGAGAACGAACTTTTACGTTCGTACTCACGTTTTAGTGCTACAAAGTAAAGCCTCATTTGATTAAGCTATTATACTAGAAATGTATATAACTCGTTTTAAATATTTTCTTTCTTTTTCAGTTTGTTTTATTACTACAAATGTACTTGTATTTAACACTTGCAGCACCCAAATTCCTTAGACATACTTTTTCAACATCATAATGTTGTTATTATTCTGCTGTGTTGAGTAGTTTTTGACCCCCCGAGAGGTAGAATTTAAGTAAATTCTTTCTTATTGAAAGCCTATGTCATACAAAGAATAGACCTTCTATATTTCAGTCATTCAGAATAAAGCATTTTATATGTACAGATAATAATTTTAAAAAATAGTTTTACATTTTTGCTTACCATCGAACCGGCCGGCTACCCGTTGAACCTATCATTAACTAAGTATCGTGACTCTCCCTAATTCATTATCCGCTTGCCAGAATTCGATACATTCCATGTTGAATAGTGAAACTTAACGCCGCGCTTTGTCTTACAAAAACTAAGAAACAATATATATTTTAATATAAACATTTCCACAGGTTGAGATCGAACTCACTATCACGTTAACAGCAGACGTATCATGCGCTACAATGGCCTCTGTAATAAATAAACTTCTACTAAACCTTCAATTTACCTGAAAGCCATGTTACAATGTGTATTACTACATTGATTTTGTCTTTATATGTTTCGTTATCAAAAAATATATAAAAGCGATATGATACCCGGTGTGTAATTACACGGAATAAGCCAAAAAAAATGAGAGAGCGGCAACTTCACGGCCTAGTCTCTCATTCTACACACGCTTCGTTTATTTCATCTGAAACGGGGAAGAAAAACGCGATTATTCGATTCACGGGGCCTCAATCAAATTTTTATTGAATAAATGTATCCCTCTCATATCCATAACAAGATTTCACACTCTAAAAACAAAAGAATATTAAAGAAGTAACCGTTTTGCTTATGGAATTTCCTTTGCCGTAGTCCAATATGTGAAAAATACTTTGCACTGTAAATGTACAAGAATTTTTGGTAGCACATTTTTGTGCTGGTCTAAATAAATTTAGGTCAGATATATAATGCAATATATAAACATTTTCTTTTCAATATATTTAAAAAAAATTGTCACTTTTATCAATAAAGTTTTTTTATTTATATATATGCATATATAAAACAAAAAAAAAGGGTAAATCGGTTAAAAATAAAGTTATTTTTATATGTTTCAACACAATAAACCACAATCATTTTATGGAATCGTAGCACGTTTCACTGAAAGGGTAAATCGTACTTATATTGCAAGTTTCAATCAGATCCTAAATCTTGATACGCTTATAATCTCGTTATATAACTATTACGAAAATCAATTGTGAAGTACAAATTGTCTAACGCGAATTCCAATTAAGGCATAATGGAAATAAGCCTAGCCAAAAATTTAATTCGAAAATAGTGACACTGACTTTGATTTATAATATTTTGTGTAGGTTTTTTCCGCATAGCAGGGTACTCAGAGAGGACGGATAGTCAAGACACTCCATTCTCCACTTTCTGACCGAATTGCGTGCTGAGTGGCGCACCTCAACGCCGCGCTTAGTCGTGTTCACCATAGTGGAGAAATATCATCCCACCTGGTGGGAGTTGAACCCACAAACAATAGCGATTACTGCGCCACAATGGTCTCAACTAAATAATTAATTGGTTAATTATTATAATATTTGACGTTATAACCAAAATACTCATATAGACTTTTTTTTTAATATTTTAAAAGTGTTATTCGCACACTAAGAAAATTGAAAAAGACACATTTAGAAAACGTATAAAAATTTGAACGTAGCAGGATTTGAACCTGCGCCTCTTGAAAACCGTACAAGTCATACAGACTTATCATATTTGTTTTGTACATTTTCACTTTTACCACAAGAAGTAATTAAACTTGTATTCTTTACAATGCTGTGAAATATCACTCAAATTCTGGTAATCGACGTCGAAACGGTCACGTATTATTTGGTACTAAAGTTTTATCACTAGGAAAAAATACTTTGTTGATTGCTGTGCGCTGACCCTTACATTACATTGTTACCTTTCAATTTGGTCTCTCGGCTCTCACACTGGTTTTGTTGTTTATAGTTTTTTATAGGAAGAAAAATTGCGACTTACTTGTATTACTGCCAGAAATACAGCCTGCCTTAGTAAATTTAATATAGAAACTAAAACACAATTTGTACAAAAATAAAATAAATATAAAAGTCGAAACGGTTGAATGTGACTTTTTTGTTTCTTAATGCATCACCAGTATTTAGTGGGGTATGCAGAGAAAGCAGAGTAGTACTAAGTCACGTATGTTTACTAATTTTCTCCCATTTTAGAGAAATTCTACACAATCATAGGTTTTATTTATGGTGAAATTATTTTATTAGATAAATGGAATGAAAATGTTGTGAATATAAACATAGATTAAATATAGAAAACTGCACTTCTCAACTGCAATTCGATGAAGTCTTAAATTAAAGATTTTGATTTTAAATAAGAAGCTTAAGTTCAAATTATTTATTGAGCCATCTTAAGTTAGTACAAATTAAGTGATGGTTAACTTTATTTTTCTATTCTTTATACTGCAGCATCATTCGAAATCTTTATACACAGACCAACCTTCATACCAACCAGTTGGGAAGTAATCTTCCTTTGTGTTCGACGGTACTAGCAATGATTAATATTGGATTCGTATTGAATTAAATTTCGAATATTCTGGAATATGTTTTTATAGATCGATGGAGGTGTATCCCTTCGATCCCTCAACTATTCCATTATCTATTATTTCACTCTTTTTTATAATTCAATACACCAATTGGGCCCATTCCTAATGTATTTTTATTCACATTTGTTAATTTTTGATCTCATCGTTGTTGATTCTATCGGTCGATTCGACTTTATATATTTAAGTAAAACTTAGCTTATTTTTTATTTTTGTCGTCTTGTTTGCACTACTTTCTTAAAGTACTGTTTTGATCTAATATTTTCTGTATATTATAATTTAACAAATTCCAGAAGATGCTTATTTAGCTACTGTATGTAAATAATGCCCCTGAAATATTTTTTTTATATTTGAATTCCACATCGCAACTGCTTAAAGTGCTTAAAACTAAAGAGGCCATCGTAGAGTAGTAGAGTAGTGACAGCATATATAAATGCGATCGGTTGTGGATTCGATCCTCTTCACTTGAGTAAATTATAATAATTTAAAATCAAGACAAATGATAACATTTGTCTTGATTTCGGGCAAGAACAGTATCCTAAAACTAAGTTCTCTCAGACTACCCTGCTAAGCGACAAAAAAGCGTGAAGCTTTATGAATTTAAAACGCAATTACTTGAATAATACGAATAAGTAAAAATATACGAATATATTTATCTAGCTTAATGGTGATATATATTTTTGTACTTCCCATACCAATGCGGTGTACAACTGTTCAATGTTTTGATTTAGTAGTTGCCAGTAGTTTTCTGAATCAGTGAACTGACAAGTGTTTCAGTATTAATGACGGTCTCAATTCAACTGTGACACTGTGATGCATTTTAATATCACGTGAATATTACATGCTGTTTGTATCGAGTCTCGCAGTAAAATCCATTACAATTACTTTGAAAATAAATCATTTAGAATAATAAATGTTCCACGGTACACTCGAAGGTTGTGGGTTTGATTTTCACGAAGACACGTTTATATTTAAAATATTTTTGTTTCTTTAATTTCATTCAGCAAAGTTGGTTTGACATTTTATTTTGCTAACACACATTATTAGCAGAAAGTGGAGAGGGGAGTGATATGTTACTCGCTTTCTATATGAAGTTGTGTGTAAAAAAAAACAGGAACTATACAAAATATATACAGCATCACGCTTTCTCCCGTATAGTAGTGTAGTCAGAAATAAAAAGTCTCCGATTTCCGCCCGAAATCGAGACAGCATGTTGAGTGGCGGTAGGTACGAGAGCGGAGAAATGAAAATAATTTAAATATAATTAGTCTCCCTAGACACTAGAAATGGAACACACAAAAAATTACATTTACAGTTAAACCTCGTCGTACTGCGTTTTTAACTTACATGGGCTGATTACTCATCCGATTTTTCAATTTTTGTTTTCCTTCTGAAACTTTACATATTATTAGTATTGTATATAAAAAAATCTAATTAGGATATGATTATATTAAAATTATTTTAACTTTACCGCTCTGGTAAAACAAACAGAGACGCTGAGTCCAGACACAGAAACACGTTATGTTTGTCTTGTTTTGTTGTATTGTATGAGTAGCAATACTTTCTACCAGTCCAACTTTATATATAAACCTAATATTTGAGAGTTGCGTGAAACTACAAAAAAAACAAAATATATTGAAAGTATAAATGATAAATAAGTCTTTCTTCGCTAATTTGCCCACTTTTTACCGATTTGCTCGAAAATGTGTACGTATGCGAAACCGATGAACACGCAATATTTTCGTAACCTGAACCTGATATCCATTCCAGAATTACCAAGACAAATTTATTTATTTTTTATGAAATTAAAAAGTATATTATTATAGCGGTTATTATTTTACTATACAAATATATCTTTTTACCACACGATATATACACGATAGTATGCGATTACGTGACCTTTTTGGAAAAAATATAATATTAAACATAGTAACACATAGAATTCCAATATAATTTAATATCGTTCTCTTGTTATATTTTGTCGACATATTCAATATATTGTATTATTCACGGATCGTAGCACATACTGCTACGTCTGTCATTTACATATACATTATATGTATATAGGTTTTACTATTGTTAAACTTTAATTTTTGATCTTATACAGTATACATAGAAAAAAATGAAACTTGAAAATTTGTAGTGAAAAATAGTTTAAAATATTCTAAAAATATTCGCCCTAATTAATTTGAGTAGTGTCTCTAAAGTGATACTCAATATAATTTGTACAAGCACGTCGTTTCTAAAATTTATACATCTTTTGAAAGATATAAGCCCAAATTATGGTACAAAACTATATCGCAATGTGAAAATTATTGTAATAAATATTATGTTTGATATATAATTAATTTAAAGCTTCAAATAAAATATCCACTGTAATATGTAATGTCCTCTGGTTAGTTAAGCTTTTAAAAATTAAAATTAGAAGAAAAAATGATTAATTACTATTATATTGTTTATTATCTGTAACACTCGCGGAAAGTATACATGGCGAAATTCTAGGCGGAGCTTCTAATCAAATCGTATTTACGGTACATTTAGTAAGGCATAATAACGATGTCTCAAGAAATCCTTTAAACTTGTTTTTACAAGTATAAATACAGATTTCCATTTGCAAGTCTGAATATCTATTTTCTAGAATATGTAGAATTCCCGAAGACTAAGTACCGGACACCCGTTTACCATGTTTCATCGCGCTGATAAAATTCACACGATCGCAGTATTCCACATGGCTGCGGTTTCTCAAAGCTTTTTTGCGTAAAAAACGGATATCCCTTGGTGTGGATTAAGCAGATTTACTCGGTAATAAATGGGCCACGTCCAAGGGCAACGCTAGAAACTTTACTGGAGCAATAGCTTGAACATTTTATACTTCCTCGGAATCGCAAACTTTGTTCATCAAAACACACTTTTTGTTTAAATCTGCATTATGAATGTTTACAGAGCCGTTATGAAACTGACAAGTAGTTATTTACAGTCAATACACTTTAATTATTTAAATGATAAATTGTTTCAAGTAATTTAAATGTTTCGGTACATTTTTGTTTCTGACAAGTTTGATTTTTAATTTTTTTTTTGCTTGCTTTGCTGTTTTATGTTATAATATACATTATATTACTTTTTACAGCTATTAGGTATAAAGAGTCAAACTAACAAAAATATATTTAAATGTTTTTAGTAGACGTCTATTATTTATTCCCACATAGCAGGGAAGTCAGAGATAATCTAGCGTCAAAACACTCCACTTTCCGCCTGAAATCGAGAGATTGCGTGCTTGATGGCAGAGCTCATCGCTAAAAAAATGGAAAAAACGGTATCCGTTTTTTGATACTAAATTCTCACTGCCCGTCTGGCCAACTGTTTTGTGGATTTTTATATCGTAAAATTTATAAGGTAAATCAAAAAGGCCAGTTCCTTGAACACAAAACAAATTAATAACGATGTCAATACTCAATATCTATTAGCCCATTTTAAGAATAGAAGCGAAAATACTTCTTGTAGCGCATTAAAATCTCATTTAAATGTAATCAATAAAACATCTTTTATAATGTCATACATACCGGATAATGTAAGAAATATGTATGGCATAGATTGTATATTCGTTTGTTTATGTTATATTTTGTATAATAAAAGTAACATTGGAAGGCAAATTTATTCAAATTAGGTAGATAAAACATTTTACTGGCATATTTTAAAATAAATCAAATAACTTATATTAGACACAACAAGATTTGAACGTGCTTCCAAGCGATCTAACCTCATGTCCTACGTTTTTTGCCTACATACATCAAAACTTTTATAGCTTGTCACAACTCGTTGTTAGCATCTCTTTTGTGATATAACTTGCTAAGAAGAAAAGTTTAAAAAGAAAAGATTTTTACACGAAACTATAGATAAATGGTTCATATTTGCTTCTATTTTAAATTGACTACTGCAGAAATTTAAAGCCAATTTAAAAATAACGTTAATAAGTAAAGCTTATATTAAGTATTTGACTTAAATACAGGTTGGCTGGATAAGAATGTTGTAACTTTTATTTTTGAAAAGAGCAACTGTTAAGTTTCTTGTCGGATCTTCTCAGAAGAACTGTCTGAACTGTTCTGAGCCGGCAAAGCTAAGAGCCTGTAAAGCTGCAGCTTTATTTAATAAAAAGTGCTTACAAAATCTATTTGAAAAACTGAGATACTTTGAGATACGCACTGAACTTTCATTTGTTTATAGAGGTAAAATCATGATTTGCAAAATTTCGTAAATAATTTAGAATGTGAATTGGAATTTAAATTCTTTAAGTGATTAACTTACAAATTCACATCTACGGTGAAAACCGTTGAATAGTTTGAAGGTTTGAAACCATGTTATTTTCAAAAGACTATAATTGTAATTATTATTCGACATATTAATATACCTCAAATTAACTGTCAGCCTATGAATATATTTCTCTCTTGAAGCCGTGATTGTACAGTACAGTAAAGATTTATTTTTAGTTCAAATTTATTTGATGAATTTTCTTTTTCTGTTGCATAAATACATAAATTTACTGAATCTCAATCTAAATAATATATTAATCCCAAATATGGCAGCTTTACGTTATAGTTTGACCCACATCAATAGAAGCATTTAAATTACAGAGGTGCAAACATTTCTCAAATAAACGAATAATGCCTTAGGCTACAAATGCGAATAGCTCCTGCTCTCGACAATTTTCGGGTCACGTACCTCACTTAATACTATTGACCTTGAATTCACATCGGTGAAACGTGAATGTAATACTTGAGATTTCATAACCTCCATTTTCATAGTAATGCTTGTTTAAACAGTATACAATTCATTCATTCAATTGTTACTGCAAATAATAAACATTGAATACTATTATTGTTTTTACATAATTGTGTAAAATATTATTAGCTATTGTAAGCTACTCTCAATGACATATATGCTTTCTATTCTACGTCCCTACAGAAGTATGCAATAAGAAAAATAAATTCATAAGTTTATATAGACATTTTGTTACCTATTTTGTTAACATTTTTTAAAGTGTTATTCCTACACTTAGAAAATTGAAAAAGACATATTTAGAAAACGTATAAAAATTTGAACGCAGCGGGATTTGAACCCGCGCCTCTTGAAAACCGTTTTTTTTTATACGTTTTCTAAATATGTCTTTTTCAATTTTCTAAGTGTAGGAATAACACTTTAAAAAATGTTAACAAAATATATATTTAATAAATAGCATTCTCTCTTGCCAGACGATTGTTCGTAGAATAATCTTTGGGTAGCAGAAATTTGTAAAAATCTCTCTACAGAGATGTTAACAACAAATATAAGTTGTAATAAGCGTATAAGAATTTCAACGTAGCTGGAGGTGGGACGCATGGCTTAGCGGTCAGAGCGCTTGAACGGTTTTCAAGACGCGCGGGTTCAAATCCCGCTGCGTTCAAATTTTTATACGTTTTCCAAATATGTCATTTTGTTACCTTTTGTTAGTATTATTATAAACAAAACTTCTTCTTTTAATGGAACTACTACAGGTACCAGATAGTTATTTTGTAATGAAATAAAATGATTAATTCTGTGATTTCCATATAAATTTACATATGAGTTGTGTATACTATTATGTACCTATGATATTTATTCCTTTGCTTGAGTAAGTAGTACTGCCATTTACAAGTGATCAATCATTTTGACGCAATGTATCTTGTCTGTACAGTCTACATTGCGAGAACAAAAATTCATCTGACAGTTCCCATACGTGCATTTCAATTGATGAATCGATTGTGTATAAAGTAAATTCATTATCTTAAATGAATTTATTTCATACATAATAAAAAAATATTAACTTTTGTATGAGATTTGTTGAGATATATTGGCAAACACGCTGTGTGATTTATTTCAAATGATATAAAAAACTACACACAACTTAAAAGTCCGACGTTTCAAAGCTCCAACGCGAGGCGACGGTGAGTGTGGTGAGTCTTACCTTACGATATGCGAAATGGTACGCTGCATATAAATTGGTTATTTTGTGACTCCCCTAACGTACTGAGCTGCTTATTTCTTGTCAATATCCAAACCAATGATACTAAGATATGTAGCACGTATTTCACAATATTTTATTTTAATATATTATTGTAAATAAACACTTTTACAATAACTATCAGGTAACAAATGTGTGTAATAGAATATCAAAAGTATGACATATGAAACAGTTTGAATATCGATAGAATTGAAATAATGTAAAAAATGCATTGCAATTTTTTTACAGCTTCATCTGTGCGACAAGGCTTAGTAAGCAGAGTTCGCCAGTTTTCACCAGGAAAAAAAGTTATTGCGTATTGGCCGATTGCTTTACCAGAACGAGGAAATGAAAATAATTTAAACATACTCCTAAGCGATTGCGTTTATATGTCTTATCATTATCATTCACTCGGTCTCGGTGGCCTCAAATATATATTGCATATGAAGTAATAAAATACTATAAAACAAATACTAGCGTAGGCACTTGAGACGTTCACTGTTAGATCTAGATCTTTTTGGTAGAGACCTAAAAGATCTCCAAATTGAACTATCCCGTGGTGCGGATGACAAATAATCAGTTTCCTGAAACCACAGATTTATAAATAGTTTATATCTTCCTCAAAACCAAAAATATATTTATGAATTTCCTGTGTGTTAAGTTCATCTTTTGATTGGTTATGGCATTATATAAACCATTATAAACTACAAATACAAAAAAATGGTATCGATTGTACCATGTACCGCAACCAAAAAAAGATTAAATATATGAAGTGACTAGTGATGGGAATTACAAAAAAACTTATTTGACGATAGAAAAAGTTTTATTTAAAAAAGTGGATAATCTAATTATAGTGTTTTTCATTAAAATTTGGTAAATATATTGATTGTTTATATTGCGTGCACTTGGTTATAATATAAAATATATTTTTTAGCTTTTTTAAAAGCTTTTGTGCTGTTTAATGTCAATCGTAATTTGACATAATCACGTTACCACTTTTTTATAACAGTTATTTACGTGCCACAGGCACAGGGGGCAGTGTTTTTTTTTAAATTAGGCCCGATTTGAACATTTCCAAAATTTTTTTAATCACTGTGATCAAAATTAATATTTTTATATTATAATAGCCAAAACTCCTTGCGTAAGCAATCACACTTCTAAATACAAAATACTCGTACATAATATACGTAGGTATATTCGTATTTTTTTTGGATACGTGCATGTGGCCGTCAGGATCGCTCCCCCTTACTTGTGGCTACGAGATTGTATGATTTAAGTGTATCAACACTTCTCCTAACACAAGGAATGAAAATTATATTACGACTATGCGTTAGAGACCTAATCCATCACTCCTACTTTTTTTTTACACAGTTCAATCTAATTTGAAGTAAAAAGGAATTATGTATATTTAAAAGTTACTCATACACAAAGAACTATAGAAGTTAAAGCATCCTGCAAGACGTGAGAAAACATTATTTTAGTATTATATTATGAAAGTTCTGTAAGAGATCTAATAAGTCTCCTACCTCAGCGACCTTCTAAGTCGCAATCACCATTAGTTATTTAATTTATTAATGCATATGTATGATAAATGCGTAAATACTATTCCGTCTTTCTAAAAATAAAAAAAAGTAAAGTAAGTGCGCGGGAAGCTTCATTCTTATACCAAGATAAAACTTTTCTTCACAAAGCTGCTATTACTTCGCCGCTTTGAATCGAAAGCTTTGTTTTACTATACTTGAAATTTTAAGTCTTTGCTATTTAAAAATGGAATAATTAAGTCACTTTAAATAGAATTGAAATGAATTAAATAGAATAAATATATGATGTGATAGGCTTGATTATATAAAGTGGCATAAACCAACGCAGTTCTTTGACGGATGTAAACGGAAATAGAAAACTAAAATGTTCAGTAAAATCAAACTCACCACCTAGGTAATTTTCGTCATTAAGTTCAATCACAATCACAATACTGTACTACAGTCATTTTTATCAATAAATCATTTATTAATACGTACAGCGTACTTTTATGTACTTTTTATTTCATTATTTTATATCTTGTATCTAAAAAAGTAAATATCAGTCTTTGAATTTATTTACATGTTATTATGACAGTATAACTAGATAACTTCAATTTTCTTTTTTTACCACTTTTGTATATATTATTAATTATATACAAAATATTTTTTTAGACTATAACAACAAAAACCACCATAAAACTTACAATACTAAATATAATTTCACTATTTGATATGGGCTATGTCCAAAATTGTTTTTATTAAAGTATCTTTAGTATATATTTACTGAGTCTGCCATGGTTTAAATAAAGTAAAACAAGATGAATCACTTTTCTTTTTCATTAGTAAGTAAATACCGTCGATCATTTTTGTTAAGCTAATTGATGATACGAATATTGGTCCGCCATTCCATATTCTGGCAGAGTTCCAATATATCAACGTAAATTATATTAAATATTTACTAGCCCTGCTTATTTCGTAGCACGCTTATGTATTGAAGCTTACTACTAATAATAAAATTATCAGGATTGCATCGTAACGTATAACATGTCGTTTTCTTAGAATCTTTCACACTGTATGTTGGTTTCAAACCTTATTTGCTACAATTTTAGCAGACTTACAATCTAAATTAATATATTAATATGTAACTATGTCTGCCGATGGATGGAATGAAACATAAAAAAAATTTAAATTTGAACAAGCAGGCCCTCGCGGCGCATTGTAACAGCAATTGATTGTATACGCGATGGACCCGGGTTCGATTCCCACTCGTGGGAATGATTATATATATATATATTCGTTGTATATAATGCATTATATATGTAAGCGGAAAAAAGCATGTAGCTAAAAAAAATATTAGACACTTAATACCTACTCGTTGGGATCTGGAGTTCATCTTTTAAATACTTTGAATACAGCGTATTCGTTATAATATACGTTGTAGTTTATATATTATATATAATCGTTTATACTTAGAACATATATTATATAACTGTATGTATATATAAACTTAGGAATATTAAAATAGGCCTCTAACGCGTGCGAGTTTGCGAGGGCAGGATAAGTAAAATGCTGAAATATGAGCTCTGAGAAACCACTACCTGGAAATATTACGTTATTCATCATTTTGACTTACGCGTACACTTTTTCGAGATTTTGTTTTATAATTTATAAATTAATGTACTAATTTATTTCAGATAAAACAGTACTGTATTTTTAGAAAGAAACTGTTTTATTCTATAGCCACCATCTAGTGTAGATGCCACATGAATGTAACTGTGTTAATTAAAAAGAAATGTACCTAACATTTCGCTTTTCTAATAAACATTAAAACTATACAACAAAATATGAATCATAATTAAGTAGATTAATATATCGTCATAAATATGTTACTTCAAAAAATAGAAGTAATATTATTAAAATATTTATTTTTAGACTTATTTAAGTCAGTAAAATATAGGTTCTTCTATTATACACGTTTAAATTTTTAAATAATAGTAAATTAGTATCGAAGCTTCTTTTAAATTTTCTATCGGAATGTTGAAAATACATTTATTCGGTATTGATTAAAACATTACCACTATAAAGAAATTTATCATAATTTTGGGTCAATTTCAATGCCAATATATAGTAAACAGAAGTAATTGAATGTGATAATTTGCTATATAAAGATACTCACGGGTATAGTATAGGGATGAAGATAGGCTCCTTTTTTTCATCATTTTTAGTTTTGCCACAAATTTCATTATTTTATTAAAAGGCCGCTGAAAATACGAAGCAGCCATAGTTCACGCAGACGAAGCTGCAAGCGGGTCGCTAGTATCTTATAAAAGGCAGCATATAAACAAGCTTTTCAAGTAATTATCTGTTTTAAAAATTTGAAATTTCAAATTGAATACCAGCTGAACTATTCTTTTATTTATACAACTCCAGAGATGGAAACATGTAAATGTTTTCGCTCTCTATTGGAATATATTATTGGTCCTGTGATTGCCTGACACGAATTTTGCTCCACTATTTGCCGTTCTCGTTCTTCTTTGGCATACATATTTCTCTTTTGAATTGAGAAATTCTTTTACAATGCTAGCTTTTTTAAATTTCTTTCTAAACTCATTAATCAATGGTCTCATACGGTAAAATATAAACTATAAAATTGTTTTATGATATATCATTATCATTAGTTTGTTTCAATTTAATTTCTTAACAACAAGTGACAATGAAATGAAATGAGTATTTCTCAACAAGAAACGAATAATCGATTGTTATTTCCTTAAGTTTTCAACTATATTAACCCCAACCGTTCCTTTAGAACTCAATTACTTTTTGAGAAAAACGAGTTAATGAAACAAGGCAGACCTGCAACCATCCTTGACTACGCTGATATCATTAATTGCTTAATATATCAAGCTCTAGTACGCGCCGATACTCAAGTATTGTTTCATTTGTTCAGTTTCTATATATTGATAGATGATTTATGAATTATTTTTATCAATTTGTTAAAAGTATACTAAGAGCATACCCTGGATTTGCCGGAGATTGTTTTTTTTGCAAACTTTAACAATCCCTTTGAACTCGTTCAGATTTGGATTTAGTATATAAAACAATTTTATAATTCATTTAAATTAGGTCCTATTCGCTTTACAATTGTTAACTATATTTAATTAACGGTTCAGATTCATTCAAATAGCAGGATAGGCATGGAGAACCAAGTATCAAGACATTTCATTCTGAAAGTTCCACTCAATTAAGGAAAAGTGGAACCCAACACTGAACATTCTTACCAGACTTTTTAAATGAAAATAATTAACATATAAACGTTATCTCGATAATCGAATTCATAACAATCACATATATAGACAGAGATGGTCCCACTGCACCACGATAGCCTTTTAACAAAAGTATATAACTACAATGCAATAAAATTTATATTCCACTTAATTTAGTATTAAAAATACTTTCAATCAAATTGTTGCGAAGTCAATAAATAAGGATTTACGGAATAAAAGCGGGGGGAGATTTATCCGAATGGTCTTATACTGAGATTAGACTGTTTCCCGCAAAGCTTTCCCTTTGTCTAAATTAGGTTTTTTACTATTTTTAAGCAAATTGCAATTTAAGTGATATATTTAACTTAAATGAATTTAGATTTTATATTATTTAAATGAATATAAGTACAAAAGAACAACAAACCAGCGATTTTAAAAGATAGCATAAACTATGACTTTATATTACAGTCTGATCGTCTAAGCATCTTTAGTTTTGCCACTTAATGTTTCTGTTAAGACGGAAAGTGAAGGGCGGATTAATGTACTTCTATTTCTATCCCTCTGTCTCAACGTCCCACCCTGCACAATGAGAAAGCGATTAGAAAGAATACAAATCACAAAGGAATACACATCACCGTATTTTGTTTGAATTTGTTTAACATTACATTTTCTTGAAATTAACATAATTATAAATTCTACAAAAAAATTGTTTTGACTTTAATAATAATATTAAATATATACCTTTATAAATCTAACAATGGCTAGTCTAAGGGAGTACGAACGCGTAGATGCTAGAAATTGACTTGCAAAACAGTCCCGAGTGGCGAGCCAGGGACACTCGCTCGACATTGTGACGACAGCCTGAAAGTTTGCTGGAACAGAGTTCTCAAAATAAATATTCATTTAAATATTCTATGTTATTTGACTAAAGAATAACTTGTAAATTAATAATATTATGTATTATCATGGTTAAATTTATACCTTTAGATGTCTGCTTAATGTCAATGATTAACAAAATATAGGTGTACACGATAACCAGAATTTATGGAATATACGTATGATGAGTGAGAAGAGCTATTAATAAGTGAAGGAGTGAAAAAAATAGCTCGATACATTATTAAAATTAATCGTATTTATTTACTGGTATTACCTGTAATTAAATAATGTAATCGACATTGAAATAACAGAAATGATACAATTACAGATTTTATGAAAATTCATATATAGTCTGCCACTCACTTCTTACGGAATCAGAAATATATTAATATAAAAATATATATATATTCATATGAAATATCCTTAATATACATATGAAACTGGTATATGTTAAAAGAGAACAAATAATATGTCATTTATTATACAAGATAGTTCCAAAAACTCGGGAGCAAACAACTGCATAAAGTCGAAATTATTAATCATATAATGTCAGGGAGAGCACAAATAAAAGTTAATATTGACGCCTCCAACACTAGGCATTCCCATTCCGTAGGGACCGCTCCCGTTCTAACTTTTCAGAGACCCTCCTCCGCTTTGATGATTACTGTGTGTGTTAATTAGAAATATGTGTATTTTCTGTATTGACATACTCGTGCCGATGAGCCTTATAAAGACGTTTGTTCTCATGCCTATGAATTATTAATTTCAATTTCAGTTATAAATACCAATCCTATTGTAAAGCTTCGTTTTGAGTTGTTCCAACGAAATTGAAGCCACAGCTCAAATACCGTCTAAATTTATTCTAAATCAGTTAGTATCTATTTATATAAAAATATGTTTTACTTTCTTGTCAATTTATGTAAGTATGTCTATCCATATTATTATAAAAAACTCTAAACAATAAACCGTTTATTCTTCAAAAAATATCAGAATGTTTATGCTCTGATTATGATTAATTATTTAATTGATACTTATGTTTATATCATGGCCAAAATACGCAAAATGGTTATAATTTACATTTTACGTTATTCTATATATTGCTGTAAAATTTCATCCAAAACAAACTTTTATACTTTGCATTTTTAAATTGGTAATATCTTTCAAATGGCATATAC
The DNA here is from genome assembly GCA_038994665.1 of Podotricha telesiphe. Classification (NCBI taxonomy): domain Eukaryota; kingdom Metazoa; phylum Arthropoda; class Insecta; order Lepidoptera; family Nymphalidae; genus Podotricha; species Podotricha telesiphe. Next base: position 727,333 of record JAOYRR010000105.1, read on the forward strand.
TATATATACATATACTATAGATTTGAATAATTCAAAAAATCACTCTAATGGTACAGGAATTATTAAAATCAGTACTTCTAGAATTAAGTAATTCCAAACAAAAACCGATTAAAAGTTCCGAACAAAAGTTAAAAATTTTTCTCTTTATAATATTAGCATAGAAGTATAGATAAACCTTTGTTATTCAGCAACTATGTACTATGCAGCATTCTGATGAACTTTTTGAGTTTACTCATAGCAAATATACAATAACACTAATCTTTCCGCTTTATAATATTAGTATAGATTAATTAAATTATTAGAGTTCTCATAAAAAGCACAAGGACTAAGCTTATAGTAGTACTTGGTTGATTTATTTTTTTATTATGTAGATTTATCACTAACTCAAGATGAAGTTACAGCTAATCTGCAATCCCTTTCGCCACATCGAATTGAGAGCTCTATTTTATTGCTAGCGTGGGGACCCGTGTAATTTTGCCATATACCACAGCGCTACTTATGCAATTGTTTTATTAATATTATAAGATTTTTTCATATCGATATTGTAAATAAACATAATTATTAATATATATATATGATATAAGCGATGTAAAGCTTTCCACAGTTTCATTTCAGTTAATTTTAAAGCTTTTCTTCTAATGAAAATCATAATTGTGTTATATTTAGATAAATTGCGCAGGTAAATATTATTATGAACTGCCAGTTTAATAAGATATACTTAGAATACAGGTTTTTTAAACCAATTCCTGCTCTGTATAATGATCAGATTTAAATATTTTGCATTTGCCTGCTCTGATAAGTACAAAGTTGGTTTTGCAACCTTATACTGAATGCTACGATTTCGGACGGAAACTTATGAACGGAGAGTCTTGTATTATACATATTTGTATTTTAATCCTTTTATACCTAAATATTGTATTTTCGTAAGTATGTAATTGAGATTACATAAAAAGCGTTTTCGTTTAATATTTAATAATAATAGGATACAATTGAAAGAATATAATGTTTTATTTTCTTACTCTTGTGCATTTTTTTTAAAAAACGAGTTTTTTATGAGAAAGACATAAACAATAAAACGGTATTTTAGTCTCCAGTCGTAATCGATGCCAACAGAAACAATCTCGTTGTCGCTACTGCCGTCGTAAAGCTGCTATAAAACCCGACGAGCCTACAGTCCATATATATGTATATAGGTTTCCTATCTGCACAAGATTTCGGGCAATGACAGTCAAATTCTGATAACATTAGGGGTAATGTCGTAACAACGCTTTCGGTAACATTCTGGACGTATTGAGAAGTTTTAATGACATATATAATAGGTATTTTATACATATTTAATATCCAATCCAATATATTTGAGATTTGATTGTAGTATTGCTTTACTTGCACTGAATAATTTTAAGTTATTAAAAACCAAATTGATTTAAACATATATAAGAATTTTGATTTTGATGATTTGATTGATTGATTAAATTAAAAAAATATTTTTACTAATTCCAATACCGCTGTGTTAAATTTTTTATAAAGTTCACTAAAATTGTTTTACAATTTGATTAGTGTGAAGAACACTTTAAAAAAATGTTAAAAATATTTGATTGATTTAATTAATTAGTAAAAGTAACTGAAAGTTTTTATTTATATATGTGTTTTTATATACTATCATAACAATCGCTATCAGAGTAATTAGACAGAACCTAGAGTCAAGGCACTCTGATCTTCACTTTCCGCCCGAAATCAAGACAATGCGTATAGAGTGGTGAAACTCAGTGCCAGTTTGATTTACCAAAGTGGAGAAAAAATTTAAAAAATCCTTCCCGTGAAAATCTACATGTAATCCAATGTAGTTTATGAATATATTCATAACACACATACAGAAGTTAGATCTCTTTCTCTTTAGATTTAGTTCTAGGTAGTACTCGTTATAGTGTGAAAGAAATAGAGCGTGCAGTCTTGTATCTATCCTCATCCACACTACGATGCACTTACCAGTTTCGCATAATAGGCTTGTTGCAGTGCAATTTTATTAATTGCTCCAAATACATATCACCAATAACATAGATATATAGATATCACAATTAACACTTTATTAATTTGAAAACACTTGAGAAGTGAGAAAATAAGTACTGATTAATGTACTGGATGTGACATTTCGCTGCTTCTTCTTATTGTCTTGATGATGATGTGAAAGATCAAAGAAAATATGTTATACGTCGTCGTATGAATAATAAAAGCATAGCCTGACTTTATCTCGGCCATATACAGTAACTTAACTGGATTCACCACAAGACATTCATATCAAATGATATTCTTTCCAGGTTTTATGACCACCATAACGTTGGAGAGGGCTATATGGAAAACGATACTTGCCTTTATAAAATATTATATAGGTATAGTTATAGTGTTTAGCATATATTATTTTGATTTTATAAATGCTCAGGCCATCGTGGCACAGTGGACAGCACCTGACTGTACTCACGATTGGTTGTGGGTTTGATTTAATTGTTTTATAACTCGGCTCTGGTGAACAAGATTTAAATTGTCCGAATTTCGGACATTATCTGAAGTCTGGCCAAATAACTATTTATTAACCATTCAAGCAGGTAAAACAGTTTTTAATTAAAATTTATCATCAAGCAAGCCATCATTAATATGTTTTGTCGTTTGTACTTAATAAGTAAACAATGTTTTATGTCGTTAAAGTTCTCAACAAATAACCTCAATACTCTCCAAAATATAGTCTAAGATAATTAAGCACTTCTTTCTACCACCATTAAGGTCTAATTTTACTTAATAATTTTAATTCCCAGTGAGAAGGAAAAAGTGCCAATTAACATCTAATTCTTTCGTACTTTTGTTGGATCTTAAGCTTTTTAGGCCAGCAGAAAACATAAAGCAGAAACAAATGTAATAATTTAAGTCATAATTTTTATTTATAGAACAATAATAAAACAGAAATGTTTTTGTAAATGTAAATATTGATAGATTCTCATGAAACATTCTTGTTCGCGTTCTAAATCATCCTTTAGGGATAGTAAGTATATTGAAAAAAATAAAATAAGATTTGACTTTTCAATTAAACGAAGTTCTCTGCAGTGTAAATAAATGTACGTTTACAGCACAAGGAAATAAGTTAGTTACTTAATAAATTTGGTATAATTATTATCTACTTTAGGTACCTGAAAGTGTGGCGTTAAATAGAGACACGCAATGTCTCGATATTGGCCGTAATAAAAAATATTAATATTTTTTTTCTAAACTCTAAGCTTAAGTTTAATAAAAAAATATGTATTTGCTGGCATAATGTGCCAGCAAAATCAAATCAGGAAACTAGTTTAAAATAACACTTACACTTTCTTAAAGTACAGTCTGATACAAAAGTAAAATCTCTTTGTACTATAATCTAAAAATATGTTAAGTTACCTGTCAATTACTTTTTTCTGTATTAGACAGTATCGAATACATCCGAACGGCAGTTTGGCAAAAAACGTGTCGTATTTATTTTATTGCCATATAAATAAAATAAACGTGAAATTTATATAATCAACATGGCACGTTGAGGATTGTGCCTTATTATACTGTACATATTTTGATAGCAGTCAATGATTTTTTGTAATTTTATTCAGATACCTATTTAAGCATTTAGCTTTTTATATATTGACCGTTATAACGATTTATCAAGCACTAATACCTTTAAACTGATGTTTCTCTTCTTCACTTTCACCCCCTTTAGAGATATTATATGCTAGAAAAAAAGATTAATGCCACTCAAGACAATTTTACAAACACCGAACACGTATATATTAAAAATCTTAATAAATATGTTTCAAATTATAAGCATTTAATCAAACTAGATGTCCCGTTGACGCGTAAACTACGCGTTGCGGTAGCTCCGTGTACTACATAAAAGTATATTTCAAACACATGATAGTGCGGGTAATATTTATTTTATTAATTAAATGTACTTCTGATGGATTGCTATGAAAAATAATAGCCTCGTCGCCGTACAAATTTTATACCAAATTTCATACTCACCGTCCGCACAGTTTTCGTAAAAAAAGGTCCCAAGTTTTCTTTCACGTATTAATATAATGATACTTTCTTTGCACGAATATAGAATATATTTAAAAAGAGATATGGGTCGTATAAATATAATAAATTATAACATATAATAGGAATGTAAATCAAAATCAATATTTAATTTATAGGCATAACTGATTATCACTTACGTATTAAATAAAGAAGTCAAATTCCGAAAATAAGAGACCAATATGTTTCAAGATTAATAGAGTTAAAAATTTTGATTTAATAGCTTTCACTTCCAAATATTCCGCAAAATTAGCCGCAATAGAAATCTGGACCATTACATTGAAACAATTAGGCAGTTCAGCGAAGCTTCAAATTACACATAGATTAAATATCTTATTACATTTTTTATATTTTTACTAATACAACTAATAGCAAAATATGGTAAAATGCTTTGAAAATAAAGTAAATTGCTTGCTTTAAATTCATATAATAGATATAAAATAAGTTCTAACATCTAAAAGAATAAGCAGTAAATTCTAAAATTCAATCTCTCGTTGAATTGAAAGATTAAATTAAGATAAAAAATCCTTTTGCAAAAGGGACTGATCGACTTTCTTCACTAGATTCATTTCCAACTTCCAACAGACAGCTATAAAATGTTTCTTTTATATCATTAAAATAAGAAAGGGTGCCCAATTTATTTATTTACTACTTTACTGCATATCACAATTAATAACAGTAATAGAAAAAAAAGCATTTGTAAGACACAAATTTTGTGTACTTTTTTTTCAATAATTTTTAATAGTTTTAAATATTTCTATGTAATATAATTTGCATTGCTACTTAATAATTTATGTACAAATGAATGGATATAACTAAAATATAGGTACGTTGTGTCGTTCTTTGGTACTCTATAAAATAAAATTATTGTGCAGTGCCTAAAAATAAATTTTACCAAATGAAAGATTGATGTTACTAGATACGAAAATAAAATAATTACATACGAAGTAAGATGGGAGATATTATGGAGAGCGCTGGTTTCCCCGAGGACAAGTAAATCTCTTGTTCATTACCCCACATGTGCCGCCTGACGTCGCGGGATATCAAGCCATCGAGCTAGAGGAATCTAATCTCACTTTGATTAAACTACGTAAATTGAAATAAAGTCACTGTCCCCATTAATGTTATTGTTGTTATGAGTATGTATTTTGGTAAAACGACCAAAATACAAACTATTAAAGACAGAAATGCAATATTTTTAAGAAGAAAAGCGCTTTCACTATCAAGCAATACAAACGAAAGGGAACAACATATAGTAGTATCATTACATAATTAGAAATCTATTAAATCAATTGCTTCTATTCTATAAAATTCTGCAAAACCTGTGATTGAATATGTATTTTTAATATTATATTAATATTAATGGCAATGCCAATGCGGTACTTATAACGGAAATGCCTTTGCCATCTGTGTATCTACGTATATACGATATATAGGTATGTACTATAGATACATAGGTTGAAAAGGCGGTCTGAAGATCTTAAATATGTGTTCCAAGAAATATGGAAAAAGTAGTGGTTATGGTTACGAGCAAGTCTTGACACTTAACTAACACAAACACGCTAACGCTAACGAATATTTGTTCAGTTCATATTTCCGGTTTTTTGATACAAAAGCTTAAATCTTATGTTTAGGCCCATTATCTTAAAACATGTTATCAATTTATATATTTATATGCCATAAAGGAAAATATAATTTATAGCATTTATTACGCTACTACGGTACTTAGTGTATAAAGTTCACAGATTTACACGTAGGGCATTAAAGATAAGAAAACACTGCCTTATTATATTGTTGTTACCAATTCGGATATCGGTGTTGATTCTTTTTTACCGCTAATGGTAATTTATGCTCATTAATATTTAAATCTGTAGAATATAAATAAATAAATATTTATTTATTCATACTTAATTATTTTTTAGCTTTATGTATTTCTCTTAACTAGTGGTTAGTTTCGTTCTCTTTATCCCGCCCATTAACCGTTTAAGTTGACACTGCGTGCCGGGTGGCGGAACAACGCCCCGTGTTATCAAACCAGAACGAAAACATATATTTTTTTATGCATAAATATTTTCACTGCTGAAATTTCAAATCGATGTTAAATTTCAAGAAATACATAATATGTATTTTTTTACAGCTTTTCCGCATTGCATGGCAAGCAGATACAACCTATTGTTGTCCTCTTTCCACCCGAACCCAAGACACTGCGTATTTAGTAACGGAACTCAACGCCGCGCTTTGTCTTAGAGCAGACCGGAGTTTACCAGAGCGGAGAAATGGAAATAATTTTAATATAATCATTCCCCCTAGTTGAAGTCGATCCCATACCCAACCATAGCGTAGACATTACTATGTATTACGTCCGCAAATTACATTGTATTTTATAAATATACAATTTACTTTTTATTCGAATATATAAACACTACAAACACTTATTTCCTTCTTTTCCTTAATATCGATAGATTTTTAACAGTTACTTTTGACATACATATATTACTACTCAGAACTAAAGCTATATTAAAATTAAGCTAATTATTGCTATTCTACTTATTTTTACAACTATATTAACACTTATTATTGACAATATATTATAAAACATCTAGGTTTTTAGGCGAGGTGCGGTGCGGTGTCAACATACAACTTGTCATCCACAGCTTCGTTTGTGTGGACTTCGTGACCCTTTTTGTCTATATCTATTTTCCGCAGTTTTGACTGTAGAATATAAAATATCGTTCCGGAGTAGAGAGGGAGAGTTTCGAGTCCCTTGATATGTTTCCTTAAATATATATACCAAATTTCAGTAGCTTAGGTTATATTGTTTCTGAATCAGTCATTGAATAGCGGAGGAGTTTTATATTGATAAAACATATAAAAATCAATAGCCTTATTAAAATAAACATTACTTTCACATCTCTATCACAAAGTTACCGTAAAACTCAATGAGCTTGTATCGGGGATTTTAGGTCCATTCCGATGTTGTGGGACGGCTGCCGATAACGATTTGAGTCTACTACTGAGGTTAGAACATTAACCACAGATAACACTAAATTTAAAGACTACGTACGATTAATGATTATGGATTCTCATTATACAATAGCAAATTTTCTTCATGTCAATATTTTTTTTTAACACGGCTTAATTTATAAAAACAAGTAGTTTTAATTAAATCAATCATTAATACATTATATATGATATTCAATAATGTGATAAAGAATTGTAAAGTATCTAATTTTTTCTTCTCTCTATCTCATTTTTTCTTATACTGAATGTGTCAATAACACTTAAGAGGTTTTAATAAATTTATAAATCGTGTTTTAAATATATATTTATTAATATAGTTGCATAAAGAAGTAAGAAAAAAAATAGAGAATACTCTATACTCTGAAGTCTAACGCATTATATATCTAACTTCAATATATAGGATAGTCTAAATTCAAGAACAAGATAGTTATTTTAAAAAACAGCTAACTTTGCTTCAGCTTCTCTATAAGTTATTTTTAGACAAAAAAATAAATACTTAGTATGTATTACTCAGCATGAAATTGTCTATGTCAACAAAAACTAAAAGATAAATAATATTTCTTCTTTAAAAGAAGTTGGAATTGTTCATCATTTTTATGGAGCAGCGGTCAAATGTTGGTTGGTCATTGCGGTTCTTGGCGATCCGCCAGTTATTTTCTAACGCAATAAAGAGGGTATTTAGCTTTTTCCTCTTTATTTACATATGTTACTATTCAAACCCGTACTAGGGAACATTTTGAGATTTCTCATGGGAAACTAAAGTTTTACCGAGGTATAAGTTACGAATAAAGAAGAGATCGTTTTTACCATTAAAATCTTAAGTATTACTAGGACATCTTAGAATTTATCATACTTCGGGCTTTTACAGTAACTTACAAAAATATTAACATATAAATAGATTTTTCAGTTCGTTTACTATAATTCAATCGCCAACATGCAAGTGCTTATGTTCGATTACGGTTACGGATAGCTTTTTATTTCGGATATTCAATAGTTTCGGTTACCGGTTCGATAACATCCCTGCTTAAAATTTTAAATGAAATCATGAAAAACTTTTTAATTTATAATTTAGAAATTTAGGCTTCCTTGAAATTCTTATACGCTTATTACAACTTATCTTTGTTGAAAACGTATAATTTTCCAAAAATGTTTTTCATATCATAAATGTGTGTATAACATTTTTAAAAATGTTAATATACTTATTAATAGCATTCTGTATTGCCAAACGATTGTTCGTCGAACTATTCTTTGGGTAGCAGACATTAGTAAAAATCTCTTTACAGAGATGTTACCAATATGTTTTTCATAAAGTGAGTGTTTGAGTAACACTTTAAAAAATGTTAAAATCCTTTATTTTATTATTTTATTATATATTAATTTTAAATTTTATTATATTTTCATAGTAAACAAGGCAAAATATATGCTTATTGTTTTGTAATTAGACACATGTTGTAAATTACAAATAACCTAAATTTTAAATACATAACCGAGCTCATACAAAGCTGGTAAATTAAATTTGCTACACTTGATGATAGTTTAAGAAATAACTTCGTCGTTATATCATGTATTTTATACCAATTAAACATGTAAAATGGTAATTTTGACGTGAATCACGCGAAGTGCAATGAACCAATTTTAGTAAAAATTAACACTACATTACTTTTAAAGTTATAGCTGTTTTAATTCAAGTTATAAATTCACAAGATTATGTATTATCGAGAGTTTCCTTTATTCTATCATTGCTTTACAACGACTCAGCAGTTTTTTTTTTAATTTTAATTATTCTATCGCGAAGCCATTTTTTTATTGTAGTTTTTATATGGTAAACATTACATAATTGTGAGATCCTATTAAAAATATAATCCCGCTGCGTTAAAATGTTTATAGTTTTCCTATAAATGTAATGCATTTTAAGTTAAAAAAGCGGTTTTGAAATTCAACACTGTTTGTTTCATTTATACAAAATCACGTAGTCGTAGTCAGGCAGTAACATATTAAGTATATTATAAATACATATAAATAAAAGTATTGTATGGAATACAAATGCAATTGTGTAGCGACCGTCTTTAAAAAAATATCATTTGGAATATTTACATTCCTAAGTAAGAGCTGTCACAGAGCGGGAGAGCTTAGTCATGTGAGATTAAAACTCTAGAATGCCCTAAATCTGGCACTCAGAGCTGTTGAAATGTTTGCGATTTGCAATTCTATTGTTTTAAAAACGAGCTTTAGAATACATTTATTTAAATTTTTGTTTGTAGATATACAAAATTGTTAACTTTTAAAAAAAATCCAAATAAATAAATATATACACAACTTAATAAGAAAAGTAAGTTACTGTCAAGTTAATTATTATAATTTATATAATAGTTATAAAACTAAGTAGAAACGTCTACAAAAAACAAAACTTATCAAAGTGTTCTTCCGTTTATTTTCCGTAATCACGCAATGTTTGCACTTAAGTAAGGCGAACTTTGGGGAAATTATCATATACCTATATATTTTAGTGACATTACTTTATTACATACTTCGCCTGCGTACACTACACGACTAATAGCTATTTCGTGGTTTCGCCCGCCTGTGTTCTCACTCAAATTGACTTTGCTCAAATTCATAATCTTGTTGAGCTATGAAAGTAATATTATGTTAATTGATAAAATATAATATGTTTAAATAGCGGAAGACTTTGCTTTCAATCCTACTACCGAACAAAAAAATTATTGCAATCTAAATTATTTAATTTATACTAACAAATTCGTCGTCAGGAAACTAGTATTTAATTATCAGATTAATAGATTTTTCTGTTTTGTGTCAAAATGACCAGTCTGCAAATATTTATGTGACTCTACAACAGACAAAGCAATATTACAAATTTTTGAAACTGTAAAAATATTTTAATTTTCACACATAATCCCTTATAAGAAAACCCTTGAACCCGTGCGACTTACTTTACGTTAAATTTTTGATATTTTTTCTGGCAAGGCAGTCTTTTTTAGTTTCCCGCTGCTGCTGCTGCTTGCTGCCATTCGTGACATATTAAACATATTTAACCCGACGCAACGACCACTGTGCCAGCTTACGTTAAATTTATTATATCTTCTAAGATATTAATTTTAATATCATGTTATAAAGGCCAAAATTAATTATTTTAAATGTGTTTTAAAAATACATAACGTTTCTAACATTTTTAACGGGATAAAAATATTATATATATACTATAGATAATATAAAAACGTACACAGCGGGGGCAACTTTGTTTTATAAAATCACAACGAAATTTAATAATAAAGTATGTGAAATTGGACTTAAATGATACAGGTTATGCGCCTTTGTTTTGGTTTGCGATATGTGTGTATCAAAGGACTTTTGTGATCAACTGTCAACAATAAATATTTACCGGTATTATTAGTATAATAATAATTACGCCAGCGAAGCCGCGTGCTGATCGCTAGTTACTAAATAAAGCTTATATTACGATACCAAATGTCGTATTGACATCTTACTCTATCATTGTTTTCCCAAAAACATCTAATATACAAATTACTTTAAAAAGGAACAGGCCTAAAATACAACATTTTAGGCCATTGTCATTGGAACTGGATATTTGCAAATTTGCAAGACTAATAGAAAAATGGAAGTGCAAGACTTCTTACTTAGATTAGTTCATAGATGCGTATATTCATAGATTCCGGCTAAGCTAATAAAATCGTTTAAAAAAGACTATAGATAAGAGACATATTTTAAAATTATCATTATTTTAAATAACAACACTTTTGTAGAAACACCAATGTCACCTATTAGGCAAAAAATGGCGCGACGTGTTCCTAAAATTTTACATCAATTATATAACTCTTATGAAATAATTGTTCATATGTCTTCTTTGTTGTTTTTTCTTCTAATAAATACATTACTTAGTGAGATTGGAAAGAAATTTGCTAGTATTCGACGTAATTTGAATATAGAGACCTTCAATTGTTTTTCCTACGTAAGTACGGGAATTATCCTGTATGTTGCTTTAAATTCTAAGCCATTTAAATGCAAAAAAATCATTAATAACTATTTAGTAATTATAAATTTATATATTAATTGACTGTTTTAAAATTTTTATTTTTTCTAAGAAAACTACTTCGAAAGTCAGCATAAAAACTTACATTCGGTGTGTACCTTTAGACTAGAAGCTACCACCGTGCCAATATTTATTTATTTACATACATTAATTTACATACAATAGGCCTGCATTTTTCTATGTCGCTTGTATAAGTTCCCCGCTAAGCCAACTCTAATAGCTTAATTAAAACGCGCCTTTTAGCAACAATGCAAGCATTTAACGTAATTTCAGGCAACAGCTGCAGTTGCACTCGGTCCAGCCATTTTAGAAGATGACAGTAATTACAGATGCTCATTAGAAATTCCAAGATCTTTTGCCATTAAAAGAACCATTATCTCGATAATATCTTTGTTGCGCTTCATTACCACGTGTGTTCACTATTGTGTACTTTACTTTATTACTACATTATAAGATACTTTCATTTTATATTTTTACTCACACTAGCCGAATGTTTTGCTAAAATTTATAAGAAGTTTAATTTTTACTTATAAAATTACTTTTACTATTTTAAACTGAAGTAAAATAAAGATCTGAAAAAAAAGGCAAAAAAGGCTTATTTCTTTATATATTTTTAATTCAAAATATAACTTTTTTTTATATTTAAATGTCGTTCTTGTTTCTAACATACATTTAAATTGCATTAGATACGTACAGTTTGAACTTAAGACTAATTGAATAGTAATAACTATCATTGACTTCTAGTCTCTTTACCAAAGTAGTTAGAGGAAATAAATACAGAACATTCAATAATAAGGTCATCAATTTATATCAATTATATTAAATTAGTCTTGTTATGTAACTTCCTACGCAGTAGTATGGTTATCTTATACGCTTCAGTGCGACTTCAGGCAAAACGGCTTTCCAGCGATAAAGCTACATTTATCTTGCTTTTTACAGACTTTTTTCGTACGGTACATTTAATCGGCGTGACAATTTGACTGTGATCACAAAAAGATAAGTTAAATAGAAATATAATATGTTTACTTTGCTTTGTGCTTAACCTCTTTTCAACTAGATACTAAAATTGTATATGTTAGTTACCTTATAGCATGCCATTTTTTAATTCTGTTCTCTTTATGAGCCAGTCAAAGGTACAGTAATAAAGAAAGAAAGAGCAAATTATATTGAACGGGTCAATAAGTTCGTTGAATTTTGAAAGTTAAAATAAAAATGTGTTTTTTAATTTAACATAAAAATGTGATTTTCAGGTAATTTACAACCATTAATATTTTAATCAGTAGCTTACGTTACATAAATATTTTTTAAACGGATTTCATGGTAAAATTTTTTCGCAGTTAACCTTAAAACAACATTGAATTTAATATTTTGAGAAAGAAATATCATAATATTTAATGCATAGTGTATAAATTATACGAACATTAATTTAAAAACAAACTTTTGATTGTTTAATGTTCATCGATTAATTTGATATCTAATTTAAGTGTCTTGTAGAAAAATATAAAATCCACCATTTTGTTGTGGCGGTTATTTATACTAACAACAATACAGATTATATATAATTGCATTGTCATTAGAACTATAGATGTATTTCAAATCAGCCCAATTATTGTAGTCAAGTTTATATTTTATAAATGATGGTTGTAAAAATGTAAATTTATTGAAAACTACTTGACTTAACTACTTGACATTTTATTCTCAATTATGAAATTAGTGATCTATAAGATGTGCATAAAGCATGTGCTTGACTTAAGGCTTACCTTATAGAATCCATACTCGAAACAACAAAGTTGCAAAGTGTGAAGTTTCCAAGAGCATAGCAGTGGTAATGTATATATGATGAAACATGTTCTCATGTGGTTGAGATTATATCTGTAAAAATAATGCTAAATATAAGACCAAAGAAAATACCACAGTTAGCCCACGGTGCCTTTTTCTACACCATTTTTTAAGAATCGCGTTAATGGGATTGTTCAGTCTACTTACTTGAAATATAGAAATACATATATTTTATTTGAAAAGTTCAATAACTACTAAGGCTGATACAATGTATTAAAGAAAACATCCAATGACTCAAAATCTTTTCCGGACCCCATACGTAATTCAATCACTCTTGTCCACATTTTCCTACATTGTACATTGTACCCTACATATGACATTTTTTTTATTAAAAATATAAATTAAGTCGCAATGAATGAGGTCATGGTGTTAAATTATACACCATTATATTTCATTTAACAAAGAATGCCATGAATTATTTGATTTAAATCATGTCTGATAGTTTTCATGTTAAAAGTTTAGGTTCGTGATAAAACTTTAGGGTCACATTATTTATGTCATCGTTACATATAAGAACTTAATATTTTTTTGTAAACGAGCTAGTGACAAATTATAAAATTGTCGAAATGACGTTTTCAAATTCTTAATTTCTTCAGTTTGTTGTAAATCTTAGCTTTGTGATCTAGCTTGAAACTATCATAAAATAATTGACTGAAACACACGTCTTAGCGAATGATAATTTACTGTATTATCTTAAATATTCATAGAGTGATTCTGTACCAGCCGTATAAAAATATGTCACATAGGCTGCTTCGATGTCTTTCAAGAATTGGCTTTCACCGGTTCAAATCCTGCTATATTAAATAAATAATGTAACAATATATTGTTATCCATTATCTGGCATAAATAGGTACAATATGTAAAGCTCCATTATTATGTTTTACGCTTATTCCCGCATAGCATGCCTACCCTACCCGATCAAGACACTTAGTTCTCCACTTACCACCCGAATCAGACATTGTGTGTTTAGTGGCGGAACTCAACGCTGCGCTTTTTCTTGTCACTAGTGCATTATGCTTATAAGCCTTAACTATTCTTGTATCTTTCTTATATTTGATACAGTTTTTTTATATTTAGAAGCCTTATTGTTCCCTGAGTTGATCCCTGAGTATTTCGTTGTAGGAAACACGCAATGATATTTCTACGCTCTTTACTTAAATTAACATATTACGTGCTAAGTTCACAGCTGTATTTTGTACAACAACGTTAGAAACGAACATATATTAAACATATGATTAATGTTCCAGTCGCGTTCTGTTACTTACACAAACACCAACTACGGCAAGAAAAACATAGATTTAATTAATTTGATTTTTTATAACAAATAGTCATCTAGACGAGAATTTCTTGAAAGTAAACCAACCTAGAGTAAATTTGTTGACGAAACACAAAATGTTACTACATTTCTTAATTGTTTTAATTGTCGTTAATGTATAAATATACATAAAAATATATAAAAATATAAAAAAAATATTCAAAAACGGTTTGCTTGAGTATTACCTTCCTATCAGAAAAAAAAACCTAGAACGATTAACGACGAACGAAATTTTTAGTTCACTTGTAGATTAAGAATTAATCGATTGATTTTATTTTCTTAATATTCATTTTCCCAACGTCTTCCGATTTACGATCTACAAATAGTCGTTCTAATTTTATGTTATGGCCCCATATAGTTTTATTACAGCAAACAGTTTTATATATTTTTAACGCTAAGATTGCGGCTTACATTGTAAAAGTATGACTAGGCTATACTTGAATGCTGCACTAGCGTTTGCATCAAACGTTTCTTCTTCGACAAGCAGCGTTCATGCCTTCTCTCTCAACCTCTTTGGGGGAAATTAGGCGACCAGCGACCGAGGGGGCTGCTCAGGAGTCTAGATGGGGTAGGAGGTCTCTAGGGACACTTCTCCGATCTTTTTTTTTTTTTTTTTTTTAAAAAACATCTGTGAACCACAGAAACTGCCAAATTTTTCATTACTGGTATATTCAATTTCTAAAACAAAATTATCTCTCTACAATTAATGTTTAAATGTATAATTATAATTTCAGTACGGAGCCCAGAGTAAATAAAAAAAGGAGTCTTTTGATACTAGGCTTTCCCTGCCTACCCTGCTATGCAGGCAGCAGACCAACATTTCCTAGACAGGACATTTTTTAAATATCTTACAATTAATACAATATTAGAATATATCATAGAAAATAAGGTATGTAAGTGTAAAAAAAATAACTTACAATGTCAAAAAGTGATCAGTACATGGCATCATAGGCAATATCTTGATAATTACTTTATTCTTTTTACTAATGGTTTTAGTATCGGGAAAATCTTCTAGTTGTGTTTTCATCCAGTAATGTCGAAATTCAGTCTAGAATAAAGAAATAAGAAAGATAAAAATAATAGAAGAATAAAAATGTAAAATGCATTATCTTTGTTAGTTTATCACAATAGTTAGGAATCACATTATATCAGTCAGCTAATTAAATATTAGTAAACAAAAGTGTATATTTCATAGCTAATACACTTTTTTAAAATCTCAGCCCTATATGCCCTATAAATAAAATTTAAGATAACCTAACTGAATATGAACGTTAATGAAACTTATCTATATAAAGAAAGAATTGTCTGAAAATTCTCATATAGTATATAGCAATATTATATTAGCATAAAATTTACCTCTCCATCTGTCATTGGTTGATTATTCCAAGCAAGCAAGTCCAATAAGTACAATGTATTGGTTTTTTCATAATAAAAGCAATCTAGTACACAACAATTCTTGCGGAAACAATTGTAGGGGCTGCCTCCCGGCAAGCCGGTGTGACACTCAAATTTAAAATGACCAAATCTTGTGTAAAATTTTGTAGTGCCCTGGAACAGAAATGTACATTTAATTTTACATCTAAAATTTAATGGTTTTCGAATAAAACAAATTATTTCTGTACAATAATTTTAATAGTTATAACATAGTATCAAAGCTATACTGACATAAATAATTCAAGTTTCAAGATATTTTGCTGTTTCCTTTTCATATATTATAATTCATTCATAACTTCCTTTATTAAAAATATCAAATTGAATGAACATGGTCAAAGAATAAGATAGCCTATATAAATATATAGCTTTACAACAATAAAATGAATATACATTATAGAATACAGAACTCACATGATTAGCAATAGCCAGTAGTCTCACACCTTTAGGACATGGTACAACATACCAGTTCTGACTAAAATCCCCTGGCTTTTCAATCATCCACTCTGACAACATCAAAACATTACTGTATGTAAGACATGTCTTATGAAAGCCAGACACATAAATATTTGGTTTGTAGGGCACCTGCAAATAAAATTATTTTGAATCATTCAATTTAAAGTTTGGTTTTGTTACATTTTTCTTTTCTATCTTCAAAAAAGAAGCTTTGGTGGGGTATACTAATACCCCACAAAAGCTTTTTTGATTTTTTTGAATTAAGCCAAGCTACAGAATACTGAACCATGAATTAAATATTTACCTTTTTATAGGGTTTGAATAAAGAATTATCTTCACTGGAATTTGCAAGCTCCAAAATGCCTCGGAATTTATCTATTTTGTTGTTTCTATTACTGTAATACATTAGATAAACTCGTATTGATGTTGTATAAAGAAAAATATGTAAATTTGTTTTGTAAATTATAAAGATGATATTATGCTTGAGTAAATATTACATTATACAAAAATATTAACAATATTTTTACTATATACCTCTTTTGTATCTCTAAAAGTTCTTTTCGTCGTTCTTCCTGATTTCCTAACTTCCCCCAATTTTTATAAAGACCTTCATAATTGCTTGCTTGGTTTTCTTCCGCTTCTGTAGCCTCAAGGTTCAATAATGCTTTTTCTAAAATTTCTAAATCACCTTCCATATTTTCAAAGTTTAAGTTACAGCTACAATATACAAATAATTCACATTAGCATTGTAAGTAAAATAAAATAACCGGCACGTTTCTCTTAGCCACCTTGACACTTAAAATGTAAACTTGTCTGCCTGTCAAGTTGACAACTTGGTATACTTTGAAATATAAAGTCAACTATACACTACTTAAGATCTGTGCTGTCATCGAAAAAGTTATCTATTAAATATTAACTCAAGTTTATAATTTCAATTGCATTGCCTAAAAAGTCATAACCGTCCGTATAAAACATGCTAAGCAGGCAAACAAAGTCCTAGTAACAAGTAAGACTATTGCTTAGGCCAAAAACAAAGCTTTACAACTCCAACAAAGACAAAATTTTGGATTAGTTATTTTAAAAATATGACATTTACATTAATATTTTGCAAGGGTATTTAATTTACTAGATAAAAATATAAAAAAATTCTTTATTTTGAAAACTTTTATGTCGTAACGCAATTTGCCCTTTTATTTTTCGTAGTTTTGTATACAAAGAAAATCAAGAATGTAATGAATTTAAACATCTTTTAACTAAATAGCTCCTAAACTGTTATTTTTACTTGACTAGTTCTTTGATTACAATTTATTAACTTATTAAATTGTAAACTATATGAGAAAAGGATATTTAAATTCACGTAACGAAGCGTACAAATTAAGTACTGTTTTCAATATAAAGTTACACCAAAATATGAGATAACATATAAATAACCCATTAACGATTAACTTTAACATTTATAAGAAAATTCTACTTAAAGCCTATCTATACATACTTCCAAATATAATCTATTCATTAAAATAGTCACAGGCAAATTCAACTTACCAGGATAATTACTCCTGTAAAGCTATAAAATCTATTATATCTGTTTATGTAAATATTATTATACGTATTTACTTTATATATTATGATAAAAACAAAAAGTAGGTACATATTTTAAAGAATTCTTGTGGAAATTGTAAGTACAACACTTGGATCACAAGGAGGAGCCAGTCTATATATATATCTAAAATAACTTACCTTAAATTAATCGACTAAATCAATATGTATGACATCAATTATTTAAACGCTTAATAAGCAGTTTTGGAAAATGGATATTTATGGAGTAAAGAATATGTTATATTTATAAGAGTAAAACTTACATGTTCAATATACAGGTAATTTCAGGGTTTCGTCGTATTGTTTCTATTTTTATTTATAGTCCACTGAGACTATATTGTAAAGCGCATGCGATTAGACATGCGCGCGAATGCAAGTGGTTGCAACTTAACATCTGGGATATTCGAATGTAAAACAATCACTCGATGTTGCTATGATAATAATGTTCATGCTATTTTAGATTTTAGATCCATTTAAATAAGTTTTACTATTGTATAACACATTGTGGTCAGTCATGAATAAGCAATGGACTACTGTAATATTGTTCGTTTCAGTGATACTATGCATGAGTTTTAGCTAAGTCGATATGCCTGTATATTGCCTCTGAAATTCGTGTTCAGCAACATCTTAGTAATATACTATTTGGGAAATGCATAAAAAAGACGACAATTTTTTTTTCCACGATCAATGTTCGATATTGAAATAAACTATAAATAGAAAAGTTCCTATATATAGTTTATTCCATAAACGAATATACACATGACTCATAATTATAGCAATTGTAATATGTACTACGACTGCTATAATTATCTTATTATTATTTATCTAACCTATATTTAATTGAATGTGCATTTATGTATAATATATATTAAGTAATATAACTAATGAAATATCTATATCTATACATATAATAAAAATGAAACTGTTCGCAATCAGTTCATGGAAGATTTATGATCATTTATCAATATAATAAAATCCAAATAAAAATTATTAATTTTCTTTTCTGTTTGTCTGTTTATCTGTTTGTTTGTGAACGGGAATCCAAGAAACGACTAAACTGATTTAAATACAACTAAACTAAACATATTTGGACTATTATATTGTAGTAAAGTTCCTTTAACAATTAGTGTTTATTTCATTTCAATCGGTAGATAAACAAAAAAGTTACAACCATTTAAATTATAAATTAAAGCAAAGTTTGTGATTAAAGTAAGAAGGCGGGCGGGTGAAAAAACGAAATAGTTTAATCATTTGGTTTACTCAGGCGAAGCCGCGAGCGGATTGCTAGTTAATAATATAAAAAAACTTAAAAAAATATGTATGCTACCACCCGCTAAGCTTTTTATATAGGACCGTCATTATTTTTTAACTACATGCGTATCTTTCGATAGATGATGGTTCATATACGAATCGTCATCTGTCGTTTGACTTATAAGTCGAACGATACTTGCCCAATTTGAGAGTTTAGATAGCGAAAAAGATTTTATAGGTACAATGTTTGTTTTGTAGATGGGTTTGTTTGTCTGGCCCTTTGTTAAAGTTCGTGCAGAGCTCTGTATATAACAAAGAGAATTAGTTAGGTTAACATATGGTATGCTTTGTTTTTTTTATCGTTGTAGGATAATTAGGTTTTACATTTAAAATTATTTATTTCTCTTCCATACTATAATATATAGTGATACTTGAGTGTTTTCGGATGAATATAGGCTAGATTTTTCTCCCATTTGTTTAGTTTTTTCAGAAATTTCATTGTTTTATGAAAAGGCCGCCGAAAATACAAAAACAAAATATAGTTTTATGCAAGCGAAGCCGCGAGCGGGTGGCTAGTAAATAACGAAATTGCAAAAGACGTTACAACAATAACATCGAAAAATTCATGTATGCTGTAATAATGATTAGCAAAATTATTTTTTACTTATATATGCTTTTTATATAAATTATGAATCTGACTAATCGCTACACCTCTATCCGTAGCAATTCACTTAGTATATAACTTAATTTATAAATATTCATTTTGATTATAACGGTTAAAGACAATATTTCAAGCTGTCTAAGCAACAAAGTGTAGAAATCCGGCCTCAATAGTTATAACATTTTTTTTAACAATTCATTTACCATAAAATTTTATAACTTAAAAATGGGAAATTTTTTTAAAGCGCATGTAATATTGCCTATTTTTACAAGCTTTTTTTATTTAACTAACTTCTTGCAACTCATTTTTGAAAAAGATATCTTTCGATTTCACTTTATTTATGTCTGACTATCTTGGAAATAATTCCACATAAAAGAGATTTTTATTTAAAACTATTTCAGATAAACAACTCACTATGCACTCTTCTTGTAACTCTAATGGTTCAAGCCACGCACGTCACGATAGCAGCTTTTCGAGGCCAGAATTTTAGACCAGAATTTTTTCGACTTACTATCATATATAAAAACAGTTACGGCCAAGTTATACAAAAACATTATTATGTGTAGTTTTCATGTTACTACGAGTATATCTGTAAAATGTTATTTTAATCCGATAAATAGTTTTTACGTTAAGGAATAACAAACATCCATCCATACTCAACCTTTCACATCTATAATATTAGTAGGATATTTAGAAAACGTATAAAAATTTGAACGCAGCGGGATTTGAACCCGCGCCTCTTGACGGTTTTCAAGAGGCGCGGGTCAAGTCTTTTTCAATTTTCTAAGTGTGTTAATAACATTTTAAAAAATATAAAATAAGGATAGTAGGATTATCCTAAAAACACATACAAATATTTTGATTTTAAACCGAACAATACATAAAATTATATTCTATTATTTTTATTAGAAAGCATTACTATAAAATGTAAGAAAATCAAATATTGCAACATTTACAACATATCTCTGACTTTCTATTAAATCATCTTTAACAAAAATATCTTACGCCTGACGTATTTTACATCTATAAATCTCTTAATATCTGATTTGGAACTTATTTAATATATCAAAATTATTAAATGTTTTTTGATTTGACTTTCTAAAAAAAAGTTATGATAAAATGCATTTTAGGCACTATTGACAAGTAAAAAGATGATGGTGCCCTAGACAGTAAGGAATCATATTATAACACCCTGAATATAATAAAACACCCAAATTTTTAAGCATCTATGGACCGCGACTCTCCTCTTTTCTTACTTGTAGAATTGGACACATTCATATTTTTGCTCTATGTAAAGCAAGCACATATATGTATAAATACGACCTTGCATGCTATAAATGCGCAAAACTCTCTTTATGGAGTGTTATTACCCGATTAGTGGCTTCTATCAACTTTTGATATTTTCACACATAATAACAAAGATTTGTTTTGATCGATTCAAAGCATCATTGAATTGTGAAAAGAAGGCATTTATAATTAATAACATCATTTAAACAAATAAATGAAAATATTTGTTTGTTGCAACCGTGTTTTACTAAATACGATTTTAACGGGACTTTCACTGGCATTTAGCTGAGGTAATAAGGAGTAAGGCTTATTCTATTATTTATGTTAGAATTCCACGTGGAGGAAGTCGCGGGTACAGTTAGTGAGTAAATAAATTAAACTGAAAGTTACAAATTCGTGGTAACTTATAAATTCGTGGTAGTGTTGTTAATAAAAACTATCGACGGGGTCTTTAAGATGTGGTTTGCAACTAATACAATTGTAACGTGCCGCTTGACTATTACCAATTGTCAATTCCTTCGTAGTCGTTTATATTAATAATTTCCTATATTTTCTATGATTTTATACATTGGATCCTAATTACACATCGGACCTTATATGCCACACCTACTCCATATAAGTATATTCTCAGATATTGTTGCTTGTAAGTAGGATTTCTTTTTGGAGCGATGGGTCAATTTCGGTAAAGATTTCATTAACATATCTAAAACTTACCCGTTATATATATAAATAGAAATATATATTAATCTGAAAAATATATTAACAAATGCATACATTTCTGCCTTTCTTAATGACATTGACGTATTCTGATTTATATTCGTCAATTGAAGTTTAATCCATTTCTACAAATTTGTATTATAAGAAAAATATATTTAGTCAACTATTATAACACTATTAAGATGACTACTATTAAAATCTTGTGTACTGTTCTTACTTGCTTGGCTTTGTGTGCAATAAAGAATTTCTATCTATCAATCTAAAATTCAATTAATATGACAAATAGTTTTTGCTAATATAACTTTTTATTTTTCTGATGATTTAATCTGGCATTTTGCATTTTATACAGACAGAGAAGCCTTAGAACAAAACCCTATAACCTGAAACATCTACCGTGTCAGTGTTGGCGAACCAGACGAATTTTTAAAATTGTTTTCATGAAATAATGATTATTATAAGACCTTAGACATTATTTATTTTAACACATTTTAAATTAAATTATTTTAAACAGATCTATCAGGAATAAGGTAAATAGTTCTCAGGATACTGACATGACCTGACTCGAGAATACAGTGTTCGAAATGTCGGGTTTTTTAAATAATGGTTATTCAATATTAAAATATACGCTATTAATGAACATACAATATTTTCGAATACGAATTCGAGACATTACGTATTAAGTGGCGGAACTCAACGTCGGGCTTTGTTGTATCTAAGCACAGAAATAAGAATAATTTTAATAAAATCGTTCCCGCGAGTGGGAATTGCACCCGCAACTAGTTGCAGTTACAGTCAAACGCTGTCACACTGCACCACAATGGATTCGTACTAAAAATATCGTTCCATTATATTTTATTAAGATTAATGCTTCGTTAGAATTTTGTGGATAACACCGTTTAAAGTGACATCTCTTCTATATTTAAGTAATACGTTAGTAAGTAGTAGTAAGTAGTAAGCAAGTTAAGTTAGCTGCATTGTGCAAGTGTGCGCGTGATCGTATTTACGCATCTTGCGGCGTGGAGGGAAAGAAGCTATGGTCAAAATGCTTAATTTATAACCTTAAATGCTTTATTAGTTTTGTTGATGGCTTTGAAAACCAAAATGAAGTTTGCGTTAACAGAAATTAAATAATGAGTTATTAACCATTTTTATTGGATCATTTTTTTTATTTTAAAGTGGTATGTTATTACACTAGGGAGCAAGCAAATGTAAAACATATATAATAAAATATGTTTTACATTTCTTAACATCAAAAATTTTCAAGACTTCTATAATTATCGAATGGTAACCAATATTTTAATTTAGTAAATATAACTTATAGTTCAGTATTTGCGAGCAGTGTATTCTTTATAATATATAGTAGTTAGGATTAGTAGTATGCCAATCAATATACATGAAAGTATTGATATATATGTCTTAAAATATTATAATCCATTGTGACTCACAATGTAGTAACTACGTATGATCACAAGAATTACGTTATTATTTGACCTGCAATGATTATGATGCCAGTTTCAAATTTTGAATCTTCCCGCAAATTTTCGTACTTTATTGCAATTTAAATGATCATCAACTTTACATTCAAATGTTCATTTTAAGTAATTCATAATAAATGCAATTGTTTTACCTCAAAACTCATGATATTTATACAAGGAAGATAATGGAAACTACTTTTAGATTCACCATAATAATCTCTAGTTCTCTTACAATATTGCCATATTAGTTTGATGTTCCCACCAAAGCAGTAAGAGCAATATATAATATACCAAAAATTCATTTCAGAGAATTGTTATTTTTTTATCTTATATTTGGCTTATATATACGGATTAATAATTGCAGACTCGTCTCTGTAATGGTTATTTATTATTTTATTGTAATTTGTAACATATTTTTATTTTGACTTTTATGAACGGCTACCGGAAATGAGAACAGTTTCCTTAGTGTTACAAACCAACCTTTAATTTAAGGCAATATATCAATATTTAAATTAAAAACGTTTGCATACACCTATAAGCATTGATATGTCAAATAACCGTATACATATAGGACGTATGTTGGAAATTTAGGGAGCTCAGTATTTATAAAATGGCAACATTATAGTGGGTTCCGATCTTTGCCGATCGTTTTTCTATTGGAGGCCGAGAATATCCGAATGTATGATTAGGTCACGTGGTACTTTTGGAGTCTTCGTGGCGTAGCTTGTTCAGCTGCTCGTCGAAGCGGCTGTCGGACGGTCGCCTCTCAGCGAGTCTGCGTACAATGTAGCAGCCATTTTTGTTCTTGTTCATAATAGCGTGCGCATATTTTAATGTATTTAGAAGGATATTTAGGAAATTTTTCACGATGACTATCATAGTATTTTTAATAGATACATCTGCTTCTATGAACCAAAGAGCTTATTTGGGCGGACGCCCAACGTTGCTCGATGTAGCCAAGGGCGCTGTGGAAACGTTCGTAAAGGTACGTGCAGTGTCATCGACTCTTCAAACCGCCTCGTTTTGTGATCGATTTGTTTATCGAGTGTTTAAGTGTGTGGAACTTATTGATATTTTGTCCTAGGTTCGCCAACGATCTCCTGAAAGCAGAGGCGATAGGTATATGCTTCTAACTTTCGAAGAGCCACCCGCGAACATCAAGGTTAGTATATCAGAGTGAACACGTTTTCTGGGGATATTCTTGTAATTTATTCGTGAATAATGATAGCAAAGACTGGCCTATGGTGTCTTCATAAAATGCACTGTGATCTGGAAACTAGAATATGATCATACGTTGAAAATACGAATTTCACTGAAATATAAAACACGACGTAAACAGGACGAACTGCTGCCGTTGCTGCCTTCGCGATATCGCTCGCGACTGCGCTTTCGTCGAGCGCTCATTGGTCGAGAAAACGTATATAACGAAATGGCGAATTGGGGGGAAATACGAAAGGATGATTATAGAGGAATTTGTTATGCGATTGCGGTTTTGTTTGATAACGATTAATGATATCGCAGCATGTTAATTTCCTAAATAAATTGTAAACAAATAACTATTTTTTATTATAAAATTTGCAGGCTGGTTGGAAAGAGAATTTAGCAACATTTATTAATGAACTTAAGAACCTGCAGTGCCTTGGATTGACAACAATGGGTGCTGCTTTAAAACATGCATTTGATGTGCTTAATATAAATCGAATGCAAACTGGAATAGATACTTATGGTCAAGGAAGATGTCCTTTTTATTTGGAACCATCTGTCATTGTGGTCATAACTGATGGAGGAAAACTGACAAGCAATGCTGGAATTCAGGAAGAAGTGAGTACATATTACAATAATTACAGCATTTTGTAAAATAATAATAATAGTTTAGTTTATTTATTAAATCTTATTAGATTTTTAAACATTTACATAATATCAAATAGCTGAAGTTTATGGTTGAGATATTCATTTATTAATTTTATATAATTGGTATAAACTTAGTATGTACATAGTGTGATTTATAATAAATATTACATGTACTTAATCCAGAAACAAATCTTGGTAAAAGAGCTTTCCTTAAATAATGCAAAGATTGTGTTCCATAAAGTGTACTTATGTATTGGTTTAGTTATGATGCAAACATTTACTACCACTCATATCTTATCTATATAGTTTTGTTTGGTTAAAAGTTAAGTTATAATTTTTGATGCTTTTTCATCCCAATGTGTATATGTTAGTTGGTAATATAAATGGTAATGTAGGACACATTGTTGTTATATTTTGACTAGGTTTACGTCTTGCAAGATAGTCTTCTTGAATTTAATTATTACAAAGGTGTTGAATTTTTATTCTATATATATCTAAATAATGATCAATTTTATAATATACATTTCACTAGTTGTCACACAATTTTGTCATAACTTCTGTGATATTATTTCTATTTGTAATCAATGTCATACAAGTAGCACCCATACTTAACTATAAATATCAATATATATGACTAACCATTTAGTTATTCTCATAATGCTATGATATATAAAAAAGCATTTTACAATTTAGGATGGAATTCCATAAATTAGTAGTTTCAGTCATATTATATTAGTATAGATTGAGCGATGTATCTTTTTAAAAGACTTATAATTCAATAGCTAACATTAATTAAGAAACACCATTACAATTATTTTGTTTAACTTACATATATTCGAATAAAAATACACTTAGTGGGATGGTAGGATATTCTAATTACATTTGGTTCATTTGATGGAGCCTACACAATGTATTATTTATTTCAGTCTTCCACTCAAGTTAAAATAAAAATAAACTATTATAAATTAAATAAATGTTATCCACAGTTTAATCTACCAATGAACTGTCCTATACCTGGATCTGAGCTCACAAGAGAACCATTCAGATGGGATCAAAGGTTATTCTCATTAGTGCTAAGGCTAGCTGGCACTCCTGCTGTGGAAAGGGATACAGGACTTGTACCATCTGACTCATCACCTATAGATGCAATGTGTGAAGTTACTGGAGGTTAGTAAATGCTAAAAATAGGCTATTAAGTCTTTTTATTTGTCATTTAATTTTTTTGTTTATGATATAACTCGAATTTTCAAAAATATATTGTCAAATATCACACTTCAAATATATATATATTTTTATTTTGTTTAAGAAATCTGAAAATCCTTGTTATTCTATATATAAGCCCCACGGTTGTAAATAAAAATAAATGGATTATTTAGATAGTTATTTATATACATTACTACATAAAACTTTGTCACTTTGGAAATAGATTGTTTTAGAGTTTAAATATTGATAGCATAGCATACATACTATAAAACAATTCTTAACTTGAACATTCAGTATAAATTGATATCAACTTCTTATTGTAAAAGAACATTGCTTACTTTAAAAGTAGTTTTTACTATGTACAGATTTGTATTTATTTATTATGCTAAATAGTTAGTAAACAGGGTAACATTGTAGGCCCTTTAAAAACCAGTTTATCAAGTTTTTTTCGAGTAGAATTCTCATTGAATATTCTTGCGACATAATATTAATTTACAACTTAACCTTTACGGGATATCCAAAATTATTTTATGATAATATTTTGATTTTTTTATTAAAATCTTCATATATCTTCCACATTTAAGAAGTTAGACAGAGAGAGCCTAATATTAAAATTTAATTTTCCATTCCACTTCTTGAGAGATATTGGCTTCCAGCTGCGCACTGCGTTTTTCTTTTCAAACCGAAAATGCCCATCCCACCCATCCATCGTATTTACATCCCACCCATCGTATTTACAGTCAGTCTGTAAAGTGCTTTAAATATTTATATTTACCTTTATATATTTTTTAAATGACTAATGTTTTGGACATATCGCAGTAGAATAAAATTTGTACGACAAAACGCCGCGTTGAGTTCTGCCACTCAACAAAACGCGCGGGTACTTTGCAGATCTTATTTGAACAAATCGTTAAAAAAAATCTTAGATTGCCCCTAGCGCCGCTAGGAGCGCTTCTTTAGATATCACTTGTATGCAACAAAGTCAAAACTTTAGTTTTAATATAAAATTTTGTACTCAAATAGGAGGAAATTATTATTTTATTTTACGTAAAAATTGTGTTTTTACAATAATATTCTCTTTATTTTATTTAAAATTAATTTAAATTTTTATTTGAAGTCGATGTGTTTTATCGATAATAATATTAAATATAAAAAGTCTAACCTACTTGGATCACTTATAACAACTTCACACTGAATAAATCAGGTTAGGTTAAACTTTTTATATAATTGATTCTCTAGAGTTTGAAAGTGTTTTAAGCTAAGAACATCGTCATTATATAAAATGAGTTCGTATAACACATTCTGAATATATATTAAATATATTATAAAGACAACTTATTTTACCATATAGTTTGGCCAAACTTCAATGACACAAATCGTTAAACGGCCACGATATGGTCAAATTCAGTTGGTCATTACATGAACTGCAACTATTTCATGAAATCGTCAATTCGACGACATGACCACGGCACGTACATCTTAATACTATGAGTTTTTAAAATTATATGTTATCAAACGGTACCGTAATAATTATTTCAAAGAAAATTTTAATATTACGATATTTTCACAACATTAAAATTAAGTAATACGAATTATGGAAAATAATAAGAATTAATATATTTTTCAGGTCGTTCCTATTGCATAACATCGCATCGCATGCTAATGCAGTGCATTGACAGTCTCGTACAGAAGGTACAAAGTGGTGTTGTTATAAACTTTGAGAAGATTGGTCCTGACCCTCCCCCAGTAGATGGAGGAAATAACAAAGAGGGCGAGGAGGAAGTCAATCCGGAAGGAGATAAAGAAATGGATGTGGATGGAGATAGAAATGGCGTATGTATAATCATTTACTTTTTCATTTTGTTTTTTGACGCAAAGCTGAAACGTAGGAGAGATACGGAGACCTCGGTTGACCAGCTTGGCAATACAGTATCTATAATACTGGAGGAAGGTCACGTAGAAAGCACGAGAACCCTCTAGAGGCCGTGTCTGAAGAGGTTGATGACGTGCTAGGCATATGGCGTAAAGTTAAAAAAAAAAAAAGCTTATCTTTTCTTTCAACTATTTAGAAATATCTAGGTGGCTGAATAAGCATATTTTTCATTGACGCACTTACACTGAGGAAAAAAACCTTATTAGTTATAAATATATTTTGATTAAATAATCTAAATTTCTTCACATCCCCATTGATGTCAATAATTTTCATAACACGATTGATGAAGTGCGTTCTTGCCTCTATCCTCTTTAATGGATGCTTGAACTTATCTCAACAATTGCTGCTATAATCTATATAAATATTTCTTATTGGTTTATTCTTGTAAGCAAGTGTATGTCTCATATGTAACTAGTAGCATGCAACTTTGTTTGCCTTTCTTTAACCTGAAAGTGAAGCAGACCAATGAAATTAAGTGTCCTTAGTAATGTATTTTCTTTATAATAATTAAAAAGAAACAGCTTCACGTTAATACATTTTCATAGACACTGGTAAGGATATTATTAGAACTGCACAATTTACCAATATTGTCAGTGATATATTTGTTTTGCTACTCAACATGCAAAACATTTTAGAAAATGGGAAATAAAGAAAAAAAGATCAGTACTTAAAGACTTTAAATACAGTATTCTATTTACATTTCCAGCGTTGGAATGGTGGTTCTTATCAAACAGCACTTCCTAGCCAGGCAAGTGCACCTCAAGCGTGGCACTCCCGGCAAGCCGACGTCTCATCTACGTGCCACGTACGGTGTCACAGAAAGGCTTTGCTGTTGGCTTCTGGCCGATACCTGAGTCTTTTAGACCTGATCCAAATGCTCCTTCTTTGGTGAGTATTAATTAAATCAAATTAACATTAAAACATGATATAAAATATTCTTACAAAAACACATTAAAAACCATTTATGTACATAATTTTAATAATGTGTTCTAAAAATATATGATAGCTAAAAACATATAATTCGTATAAAAATACGAGGCTTTGAAGCTGTGTTTACATACATTAAAAAGCAGCTGGAGCGAATTAAGTTTTATCCTCTTTATCATATTACTGCGAATTTTTTATTAACTTATATGAGACCTTTCAGTAGACATTTGAATGTCATTTTCATATACTATTTGGACAATATACGTGTCCTTTATATAATTTACATACATATTCTGAACAAAGTATATGTTCTGTAGGGGACAACATCCTTACTAATATTATAAATGCGAAATTAACTGTCTGGGACTTTATCACGGCCAAGTGATTAAATCGATTGTGACGAAACTTTATATGTAAATATTTGAGGGTCTTATATATATATGCTTTTTCCACAATTTAATTGTTTTGCGAAAATCGATAATCTTCGATAATATAATAATATACATTATTGCATGTTAACAGAAAACCATATGAAACATAATTTTTCAGTTATTTCTTTTTTTAATGTAACAAGTGTAATGATGTTACTATGACTTTGTTAAACAAATGAAAAGCAATTTAAAAAAAATCCTTTTTACAATATTCACACAATTTACTGAAATAATTGGATTGAAAGTCTAGCTCGCAATGTCTATAAGAATGGAACACATTCTATTCTCTACAGAGAACAGTGTGATTTATGAGCTAGTCTTTTATACTAACTGCAATACGTTGTAATAATATGTTGTTTCCTAATAAAATATGAATCATGCCTTTTTTATATATATATATATAGAAAGATATAAGAAAAAACAATCAACTTTGTTAAGACATCCAAATAATGGTGATGCATATTTATTCCATAAGATGGAACATAAATTAGCATACATTGAATCATAATGTAAATAGTTTTTGTGCCCCTCTAGAACAAAAAACAAGGCAAGCAATCTATTGTTATTGCAAATAAAGCTGTTATCTAAGAATTTAAAGTTTGGTTAACTTTTATTATAATTTTGAAATAAATTTAATATAAATTTTAAATATATTTATTAACCTACAAACATGTAACACAAAATTCATAATATATTAAAAGAAAAATATTTGTAAGAAACTTATGTTATATTTCAGTTAATGTGTCATTATTATTATTTAAAAAAAATAATGCCATAGAAAGTTTCATTGCAAATAAAAATATAAAATTAAGCCATAACAGCCTTACATCTTAGATTATTGGTATTCATATAAACAATATTTAGCAATATTTATTTTATAATATAAGTAATATTTTTTTAGTAAAATAATAATCTTTTCCTTGAAATTTCAGCCTCCCCGATCTGCTCATCCGGTAGTAAAATTCACTTGTTCATCTCAAGAACCAATGGTGATTGACAACCTGCCATTTGATAAATATGAGCTCGAGCCCAGTCCACTTACACAGTTTATATTGGCAAGGAAACAGCCCACTATATGTTGGCAGGTATGTATTTTATAATGAGAAATATATTAAAGTTAACTTTTAACCTGGTGTTTTAAAAAAAGAATAAAGTCAAGCTTACATAGTTAAAGAAGAAATATAAAAATTCGTTTGAGCTTATTATATTAAACTATTATAAAAAAAAACATATTCAATGCATTAGCTTAATAATGAAAATATCTTAATAATAAGTATAATCTCTCTATATGAAAATTATACTACATAGAATGTAAACCTTGAACCCTAGGATAACAGGTCCAAATGCAATACTCATATAACCGTGCATATATTTACATCTCCTACTTTTACACCATTATGTGTCATAGAAAGATTATATTATAAAATTGTGATAATTTGTTCAAATCTTTTTGATAATATTCAAACTAAAATAACTTGTATTGTTTTTTCAGGTTTTTGTAGCTAACAGTGGTTGTAAAAGCTCCGAAGTCAGTCACCCCTTTGGTTATCTCAAAGCATCTACAAATCTCACGTGCGTGAATTTGTTCGTGCTACCATACAACTATCCAGTTCTATTGCCGTTATTAGATGACCTGTTTAAAGTGCATCGCTGTAAACCTACGCCCGAATGGAAACTGGCCTTCCAACAGTATTTGGATAGGATGCCTTCGTATTATGTGACGGTAAATTGTGTTGTCGTTTCTATGTATATATTCATATGAATATTATCATTTACTTTATAAATTTTTTCATTGGTGTTTGTATTGGCGCTTCAAATAATATATTCTACAATAGTAGAGAAATCCTTATGAGATTGATGAGTACATTTTATAGAAATGTTTGACTGGTTTGAATACAAATCTAAAACTACTAATATGCAATGTATTTATGCAATGCACGTTATTGTGGTGTAGTTACAGTTATCCTAATAAGAGGAATGTTTATATTAATAATAAAGATTTAATTCCTCAGAATTGTTAGACGACATTAGAGTTTGTTTATTATTACCACATTGTCCTACAAAGTCGGTAATGTGTGATGTGGGACATGTGTGCATATGAACTATATGAAATGTAAGAGGTAATATTCATTATGAACATTAATTATACTTGAAGTGAACCGAAGAAGTTTTAACTAAGCAACAGGTATTCCGTGCACTGTAATTTTTGTACATAAATTATTGAACATTAGGATACTTAGAGGTTCCTTCCTTCTTATTTGAAAATAACATATTTACTTTAAAATTACTTAAGCTTGATACAGACACCATTGAAAGATTTACGTCTTTTTTGTTAGACATATAACATTATTTATGCCTTTGTCACAATGTTTTTTTTATTATAAATATATTTATTATTAAAATAATAATTTAAATAAGGTAAAATAATAATTTAAATCAGGTAAAATGGCTTTACGCATTAAATAAGTATCGGTTTGATTAGAAAATATTAAATAAGACATATTTAGAAAACGTATAAAAATTTGAACGCAGCGGGATTTGAACCAGCGCCTCTTGAAAACCGTTCAAGCGCTCTGACCGCTAAGCCATGCGTTCTACATCCAGCTACGTTGAAATTCTTATACGCTTATTACAACTTATATTCGTTGTTAGCATCTCTGTAGAGAGATTTTTCTCTGTGTTCATATTTTTATACGTTTTCGAAATATGTCTTTTTAAATTTCTTTAGTGTGGAATAACACTTGTTAACAAAATATAGAAAATATTACTTATATTTTTATATGGGTAACTAATGTTTCTTGACATTATAATATTTTGAGGCCATTCTAGTTCTGTAGGACAGTAATCGTGATTGGTTGTGGGTTCGATTCCCACTTGCTAGATTTATTATAATTTAATTATTTTCATTGCTCCGCTTCGGCGAAACAAACCAAAGCGCGGCATTGAATCCCATCATCAACGCGCAATATCTCGAATTCAGAAATTGGCGAACTGAGTGTCTTGACACTCCTGGCTGTGGATTTTTGTATGTTAATAAACAGCTCATAAATGTATTTTATATTTAATTACATAAATATATTTACTTTAATTTTAGTATGAACATATTTTGTAAACAAAAAGTACTGAAACCTTAATCTTGCCTTACTTTGGCATTGTGCCAAGACTAACATCTTATTACTGTTTACAAGTTATTTGCATATTTTAGTAATGTAATTTTATATTGGATACAATTTAATTAATCGAAATGTGGAAATCTAAAATTTTACTAATTATAATTAGCTTTACTTTCTTTCTTACTTATTGGAAATTTATTTAAAAAAATATTAAAAATAGTTCGTTACTTAAAATCGTTATTTATGCATAGAACTGCAAATATGACATACCTTGAATTTCAAACCGCATTTTCTTTAAATTATTTTGTTGTTTACATTAATAAGTAAAAGTTATTAACATTAATCTTGAAATATAATCTTAACGAACTACTCTTCAAAATAATGTTAAATCGAAAATATCGTAATTCATTGAAAAAATAGTTGATAAGATCGATATATATTTATAATTTTGATTACTTAATGTTGAAAAATATCAGTATTGTAACTTATCTTATTCTTAGATTATTTATAAATACTATTTGAAGCCATCGTGGCGCAATGGAACAGCGTGTGGTTCAATCCTTACTTTATTGCGGCGTTGAGTTTTAAGGAGTGTCTTGACATTGAGTTCTCTCTGCCTGTGCTGTGAAAGAATAAGTGTGAAACCAAAAAAAACAACAAAATTAATAAATATTTATCCATATAAGATATATAATTTCGTTCGTATGTCGCATAATAAAAATATATAGTATTATTTTATTAATAACAAACTTTTCATTATTGTATACAGTTTTGGACTAACAAGTTAAGTTATTATTTTCACTATTAATACTTTTTCCAGCCTCTGCGCCGAGCCCTAACTAAGATGGGTGCATCTACACCACTGGTACAGAGTTTGATTCCCGACACTCAAGATAACTCTCTCAGTTTCTCTGTACTGAATTATCTTAAAAGACTGAAAAACCAAGCTAAGATTGAATTTGAGAAACTGTGTGCTGATGTCATCAACAAAGCATCCAGTGGGAATAACCAGAAGGTAATTAAAATCTAAATTTAAAATAAATATTACAGTTTCTACTTGTATCTATATATATATATATATATATATATATATTTGTATGTTTAAGAGCACTTTGTAAAAAATATTCTCCTTGTGTACATGTGTGCAGTTGGTGAAGTTGAAAGGAATAGGCTAATAAACTATCTCATTTATTATTTTAATTAACTTAGGAGTATTTGATAATTAATATAAACACATTCTAAAACACCTCAAATACAATTCCCGTTAAATATTGGCTTCAATTATTTGTTTAGAAAAAGTATAAATATAAATGATTTAGGATAAACTTTAATAGGTTGCTTATTATATAAAATAATACACAGTATATTTACCATAAGTTATTAAATATTTTATTGTAAAATAAAAAATTGTTCATAATGCTATTTATTGTATTGTAATTTTAATTTTTTTTTTGCATATACGAATCTATATATAATATGAATCTATATACCTTCCAGATAGCAGAAAGCGTTCGTGTAATGCCAAGGTCGCCTCTCAAGAAGGATCTCACAACGCATCCGAGTCTTCAAGACAAGTTCACAGCTTTGCGAGATCAGCTCAATGAGTTTGGTGGCTTTGTAGTGGGCTTATCCCGTGGCAGGCACAAAACTCAAGCACACACCTATAGAAACCCATTTGATATACAGCGAAGGGATCTGTTAGATCAGGTATAATATATTTGTATAGCATTTAATAGAATATATTACGAATTTCAATAATTTTATACAGTAGATAATTTATGTGCTTTTTTAACTTATAATTTATGAATATAATTTTATATATTTATTAAATGTTTTAATAATTTTATTTTATTGATAGTATTAATTAAAGTATTCTGCCACTGTTGTATGTTAAGTATGTCTGGTAGAGGGCTCCATTATTATTATGGGAATATCTTATATTAGGCTTGATAAAGAAATTTGCCTTTATATTTACCTAAAATGTAAAAAAAGCAGAGAACTCTGCATTCTTGATTTGAGGTAGTAAGTTATTATATATTTAAAAATTTATAAAGTATTATTCACACACTTAAGATATAAACAATACTTTATTATTATTAAAGTATTTATAAAATAAAATTAAATTCTATTTTGCGTAATGATTATTCTTAGATAATGTCTCAAAATATTTCGAGAATTCTCCCTACAATCTATAGCTAATAACAATAGTAAGTATATAAGAATGTCGACATAGCTCCATAATATATAGCTTAATTGACTGGAGCGCTTGGACAAATTCCAAGAGACACGGGTTCGAATCATCGAAATTATTTTGTGATTTTTAATAATATTTTTTTATTGATTTCCAGGTAGTAAGAATGCGAGCAAACTTTCTGCAGCCTTCGCTCGCGCACACGCGGCTCGTCGACGAGGACAGCGTGCACTCGATGCCGGTGGCGCAGATGGGCAACTACCAGGAGTACCTCAAGCGCATGACGCCGCAGCTCCGCGAGATCGAGTCGCAGCCTGTCAGACAGCACATGTTTGGAAATCCGTTTAAAATTGACAAGGTGTGTATTGTTTTGGGATAATATTTAGAATATTACGCTTATAATGCCAGTTTCCACACCCACACATTAGGTATATATATAATGTGTGGAATGTGTGGCATAAAAAATATGTTAACCTTTTGTACATAACATAATTAAAAAAAGTATATGTATATACACTTTTGTTTTTGTTTACTACTGTTATGATTCTTAACGTAGTTCTATTCTGTATTATAATTTATTTAAATGCTTTTTAAATAATCATTTTATAACTATTATGTAATTCGTTACATTATCGTTGTAAAATCATAAAATATAAAATTTTCAATTCACAGAGAATGATGGTAGACGAAGCGGACATAGATCCACTAGGCGCCGTACGAGGTAGTGCTGGCGGCGGTGCGGGAGGGAAGCGAGGCTCTGAGAGTCCTCGCCCGGTGCCTCCCAAACGCAAGGCTGGTCCTCTCCCTCCCCACATAGTGGCGCGTAGGCCCTCCACGCCGCCAGTACCAGTACCAGTGGTCACACCGCCACCAGTAGTGCCACCACCAGCAGCCCCGCTGAGCCCAGTGACGACGCGGAGGCCTACGTCGCCGCTTGCGCCTGTACCATCTGATCTACCATCTGGACGACCTCCTGAAGTAAATAAAAAAAAATTGTGAATAAAGAAATTAAAATGTTAGAGTAAAATGTATGGGAGTAAATATTTAATACTAGCGACCCGCTCGCGGCGTCGCCCGCAAAAACTAGGAGATAGAAGTAGCCTATGTTCATCCCAAACCTATAAGTATCTCTATATAAAATTTCATCTCAATCGGTTCAGACGTTTAGCCGTGATGACATCACAGACAGAGATATTTTCCCATTTATATGAAAAAGTAGTCTAGAAGTACTTGTAATGAAGAAAAGGTGTTAAAATGAGTGAAAACTGAATATTACAGGATTGTCCCAGAACATCCTAAACAATAATATCAATACAAACCAGGATGTATTACAGATTTTAAATAATCAATTTTTATTGTAATTTCCAGGAACCTCCAAACGTGGAGCCCGAGGGCCCCTCCCCTCCGCTGTCTCCGCAGCCCGCCGCGCCTACCAACCTGCCGCCCGTTATAAAACCTTTTCTCAATGGTGGTGTGTATTAAGTTACAATCTGTAATTATTTATATGGTCCCTCTTAATGAACGTTTTTATGTTGATGACTGCTCGCCTTATATGTCGATTCAATTAATACTTGACAGAAAGCTTATTATATCTCTTACATTCTTCAATATCCAAAGAAGATAAATAATACACTGAAATATAAAATAAAAGATATATGTGGTTATTAATAGTGAAGGAATCAAGTTTATACAAGATCAAAATAATCAGACATATTTAAATTTTATGTCTTAATACCAAATTAGTTTGAAATTATACAGTAAACATATTGCTAGTGTAATGTTAAAAACTCATAACTTCTTGAGTTTTCTTCTGTATATAGTCTTCTTTGATATTTATTATAAAGTTGTGTATTTAAATTAGCCGTATCTTCGACTTCTCTTCCGCGAGCAAGTTTAAAATAAAAGTAGCCTATGTTACTTCTTTATTTTCTCAGCCGGTGTTAGCCGTTCCAGAGATTAGCTGGAACAAACAGACTGACAGACAAAAACTGTATATGTTATTTAGGTATATATATGTACAGTGTATACATACATATGGATTAAATTAATTATAAAAATAAATAAAACATTCCTATAACATTATAGATGCCTACACAACAATGGGCAGTAAAATGCCGCGGTCCCCTTCACCGCCGGCGGAGGCGTGCATGCCGCTGCCGCTGCCGCTGCACGACTCCCAGGAACTGCAGATCAATGCCATATTGCAGGGTATCGCGGCTGAAAACAATTTTATTGCGAGAAATAGACGGAAGAAACCCAAGGTAGGATATTATTACATTTACAACTAACAATGCTATTCATATATATATATATTTATAATGTGTGTGTGTGTGTGCATGTATGTATGTATGTATGTTTGTGTCTTTTGCAGAACGAAAGGCAAGATTCAATATTATTGCCACCTCAGCCTACCCGTAAAGAATTAGCTGAGATAAAGAAGCATAATCTCGAAGTCCGTTCAGAAGTGTATCGGGCGGTGCGAAGGCCGGGTAGAGGTTTGTATTTAATGTTAAGAGACTATGCAATTGATTTTTACAACATTGTTTTTATTTCGTTCACTTTTGTTATAAAATAATGTATACAAAAAAAAAACTTAATAAAAAAATTAATGCCAAGATTGCATCTACAACTATTATAATATACAATGATTGTCCATTTTCTATGGACATTTTATATTGAACCATCTTATCTAAAAGTCTTGACTGAAAAAATAGCAATTCATCTGTGGTTGAATAAGTTTTATGTACATCAAATTGAATTTGTTTTTTTTTAAAAACTCAATTTAAGATGTTGAACGTTGATCTATTGAATTAGCTTTAATTTTTTTCTAAATCTGCTATTACCTTTATCTAGTTTATTATTTTATTACGCACTGAGAAAATCTACTGAAATGTAATGCTTCTCAGGTTAATGATGAACATTTGCATAACACACTTTTGGTGGTAGAAGCAGAAGGCATAGACGAAGCCACTTTGACCACTTAAAATATATCAAGCTTAAAATAGTAGTAGTAGTAGTTTTTCTGTAATGTGATATCCATCTTTAGTTTTGTAATAATTAAAATCGCTCTGGGGTGGCTAACCTAACCTGCGTCACGGTGGCGTCATACTTTTTTTTATATACTAAAATATAATTGTTATCAACAGATTTCACGAAGCTGTTCGAATACTTAAAACAATTGAAAGGTAGTGTGGATGTTAAGAAGGAAGTGATACGTGACGTTATTAGTGAATCTTTGCGTTTCAAGCGGAAAGCGCTTGCGAAACTTCTAGAAGACTTTTTAGCGGGACTAGAGAAGAATGGAAACAGTGCCTCAGTTAACTTGAAAAGGATAAACACGAATAGTCATAGTTAGTGGTTGGTGAAATGAATTCAATGACTCTGTGTTCGGTATTTCCAAATGTATATGTAATATCAGATGATATATGTAAAATGGCACTGCCAAGTGAGGCCCGCTGTCGGTGTTTGATGGTCGAACGCCATTTTTGTTTGTTCATTACATGAAGAATATAACTGAAATTGTTATAATTTTTTCAATACTATATTGTTTTTATATTAGGACAATGTTTTTTTGTAGTTTTAGTGAGTAAACGTGAATTTCTACATTTGTTTATTTGTTTTTGTTCTCTTGTCATTTAATTTCAATTGGTTACATTGCTTTGTATAAAGGTTCTGGGAATGTATTTTAAGAAATTTTAGTTCAATGCTTGTATTATTCTAGTTGTTTTTTTATTTTTTGTATCGTATGCATTTCGTCTATATTTGATCTATATCAATATATGAAATTAAATACTGATTCCTACAAGTATAGCTGGAAAAAGGAAAATTTTAATATTGACATTTTAAAAGTTTGATCAATTAGCTAACTGGCGTTTTAAAGTTGTTGTTGATTCGTTTGTTTATGAACAGTTTCGTTACATATGAAATTAGCACTTTTAAATATATATTCGTATTTTATTATATATAAATATAAAAGCGTTAGGCCACTTTCAACCGACTGCATCGAGTATCATTTTGAAATCAAGCTATTTTAGAGATGCGTCGCGATCGCCTCGGAAGGCTGTGAACATTTGTATGTACAGGGCGGCTAAGCAATAGTGAATGTTATGAAATTATTTACACGCATTCATGTTATTGTGATAAATTATAAATGAGATTTTAAATGTCGTTTTTTTTTTATTGAACTTTGAATTGTGATACCGCCACGTTTCCGTTACCACGTATAAGCATTTACATAGCATCGAAATTGTTTGTAAGGGTCTGGAAATTATTTGGTATAGATATTTGAAATGTATTTTGAACTGTGAACATTGTGTTTTGTTTCTTTGTAAATAACATTGTAAATAATTAGCATACGATTGGATGTAGGGTGCTTTTAGGCATCTATGAATACGACTTTTAGTATGACCGGGTATTAAAATCTAATTGAAGGCGACTATAGTATTATTTTAAACATAGTTCTAGAATAGCAGATGTATTAGTAGGAAATTATATTTGAGAAATGCTACATCATTTTAAATCACCAAATGCTTTGATTGGATTATACAATAACACCCTGTCGCTTTAAAAGTCGTTTGGTCAATTGTAAAGTGTATATATCATTTATAAATAAATTATGATCCTTATTGGATTTTTTAGGTTGTGTTTTATTATCCTTTGTTTTGTTATATTTATATTTATGTGCATATATTATGAAGGTTTTGTGTGTGCGTGTGCGTGTGCGTGTGCGTGTGCGTGTGTGTGCGCGCGTGTGTGTGTGTGTGTGTGTATATATATAATCACGAGCTGTTGCCTGCGGGTTTGCTTGCGTAGAATATATTTTATATTTACAAAGAGATTATAAATAATGTATATACCGTATTTTACGATAACTTAGGACTTCTGCATACCACATTTGCGGTTCGACTTTCGTGCGCTAGAAACGAATAGGCTGCTCGGAAAGCTCTCGAACAGGCTACATAAAAATGCATTAAACCCTCAAAATAATTTACAATTCCTGATATATTTATTAAATTTGGAAAAATCCCAAAAATAAAACTTCTGGACTTAAATGCTACGAACGATCGTGCGTTATAATATTTAAGCGTAGGATTTCTACAAACGTTTAATGAAGTTTTCTGTTTCTAACATCAGGATATCCAAATAAACTATTTCACCCTCTTCATGGGAATAAAGTTTTTTATCAGTAGTTCAAGAACAAAGTTTCATATTTTTTATTTAAAAAAATGACTGAACTTCTATACAGTTTTCGAACTCCATTTCGCCCCCTAGTGGTAGAATTTTTCCAATAGATGTAATAGGGTATTTATAAACTTTCAATTCTTAGCCAACATGAAAATGTTATCGCCCTGTATAGATATTCGCGTCTTTTTTGTTGTATCAAAAGTGATGATAGCTAATTTAATAATTTTGATTTATTATTATCCTATTTTAAAACAATTAAATGTACTTGCAAGTATGTACTTTCCATAAATAAGTAAAATTACGGTTTTTAATTTTAGTAATAGCAGTTTGTAAATTGCGAACTCCAACACTTCGAACATTATGATAATATTGCGACATCCAACACAACGACCCATGTCTGGGAGTACGCGACATTATCGTATCCGGAGGTCCGTTGAATTGTCCGCGGTTACATGCCGTCCTGGGCTTCCTGACTTTCCATTATATAGATTACAAATGTTGAAACTTTTTTTTTTATTTAAACAATATAATTCTCCTTTAAAACTGTGATCGTCAACTTATTTATTTGTGATCGATAGTCAAAACTAACTGGAAAATCTAATTTGCAGTATAATTATCTTCTTCATTGATGCTGGTCAATTTTACAAGCAATAACTACTGTTGTAGCAATACGAAAGAAAGTGCAATATTATATTTGAAGACTTGGTTACAAAACATCTTTTTTGTTAATAATTATGTCTATAGGAGTATAATAAATTGACCAAGTACTATTCAATACAGTTATTTCTTTTACAGCTGCACGCTTTTTCTCACATAGCTGGGCACTATCTGTGCTGGTTTTTTTTTTTATATATTGGATTTAGAAGAAATTGACTTCAATAATAGTTGCTATTACTTATAAACTAG
This sequence comes from Podotricha telesiphe, assembly GCA_038994665.1. NCBI lineage: Eukaryota > Metazoa > Arthropoda > Insecta > Lepidoptera > Nymphalidae > Podotricha > Podotricha telesiphe. The sequence goes on from JAOYRR010000105.1 coordinate 768,273, forward strand.
AATTACTTTTAATGATATTTTTTATAAGGTATATGGATTTCAGATATTTTTAAATAATTGTATTAAATGATTTGTCACATCACACGTGTAGTGTTTAGGGGTAGGACAGTACCTATATTATTTTTACCTTATCTTTACCTATGTTATTTACGTAAGAAAGTTCTAATTTCAAACAGTTTAAAAAAAAGCATAATCGTAAAACATAGGTGTATCTTGCAAATTGGAAACTATTGACACAAGGTTTTTGTGTACTACACAATCGCGTATAAGAAAACCTATTTCTAGCTACAAAAATTGGGATAAAATATATCACCAAGTAGAACAAATTAGTTGACTGAGTGAATGTATGAATGAAGTGCGTACTCGTGAAAAAAAACTCTTTCGCTCTTCTTCTCGTCTTAACTTATTTTTCCTAAAGCCAATGGCTTTCGATATGGCGCTCCAGTGATTTAAGGATATTTTTGAACAAAGTTCATCCTAAATAGGTACATTGTTTTATGTCCATTAAAGTTAAAAATATATATATATATTTTATCTTAGTATTTCTTTAATTTTAGTTGGCTAAAGTAAATATTTTGAATCATATTATTGTTTATAAAATTTTGTTTAGGATAAACAAATTGTACGTTATTGTTTTATTATCCCAGTGCTGTGTATAACAAAATAATTATAAACAAACAACATAGTCGACGGAATCGAACTTTTACAATATATAGATGTATAATACATCTATTAGAATATACATTTTGCCACTATAGGGTTACAAATTAGCAAGTAATAAAATGATTTAATTAATATACGACCACAGGCTTGTTCAATCGGATGTAACAGTTTATTTCATTTCATTTATCTTTGTGGATTCAACGCGGTTGTTTCTGAACAAAAACAATTCGATATAGCTGAAAATATAAAATTTAAGAAATTTGCGCCTCGATCGATCAATCATTAATATTATAAAATTTATTTTATTCAGTTATTATTCATATATATATATTTGAACAAAGTCTGAAATTTAAAAAGTTAATTCATTAAGCTTAAAGTGCCATGTACTAATTACCTAGTTTTAAGTACCAAGTTTTTCGCAAATACCTATATTAATTACTAATTATGTATTTGAAACCAAAGAAATTTCTACTTCAAATTATACATTTTTATGATTTTACTAATCTGAACACCGTTTCATTATAATATGTCTGGCGATATTGTAATCTATCGATAAATTGTGTTCCGTACAATCCGGTACTATGTCTCTAATTAGTCGGTTTAGCTGTAGCCTGTTCGTTGACCATAGAATTACAAATTAAATATAGGTGTTAAGAAACTGAAATAGATGCACTACAAGGCAATGATGCAAGGTACAAGGACTGAAATTCCTGTTGAAACAAGATGTAGGCTTCTAAAATGTATATTCGAATACCAATAATATACGAGATAAATACGGTTAAAAATTTCAAAACTTTTCATTTCAAAATGTGTAGTAATCGCGAAGATAAAAAATCTTATTAAGATATTACGTTTTATAGTGCACGCAAACTAATTGGCGGTCTTCATCTCGTTTGTATATAATTTAATTATTTTTCTCGTTGGATTTAATTAACGCCTGTTTATAATGATATCTTATTAGAGTGATATACAATTTTAAACATACAAACGATTTACAGACCACATAAATATTATGAAAGCTTAGGTTGTGAATGGGCATCACACCTTAGCGACCCTCATCAAGTTCTGTACGACTTCGTTCAGATTAAATGTATAAATGGAATGTATAATTAGAGTAACGATATCTATTTAAGCGTATATTAAGCAGGTCTTGATATGAACAGGACTAAACTGACATATAATAGGTATTTATGGATTAAATTGTCATTATAAATTTGGGTTGTCTTATAAATCTAAAATAGCGAATATTCAAGGTACGTGATATCTAGGAAAAATAATAATTAAGGGTAAGTATACTCTTATGCAATAAAAGCATTCGGTCAAAAACTCAATTCAATTATCACCAATGTGCCTGTACAAATAAATAAAGTTAGTGTCTGTTCTTTTATATTGAAATAACAGCGTTTTACTAAATGCATATGTACGTATTCACAGTACATATATCAAAATATTATTGTTTTAGTCTGTTTGTTCCGGCTAATCTCTGGAACGGCTCGACCGATTTTGACGGGACTTTCACTGGCAATACGCTAATTTTATTTTAGAATTTCACTCGGATGAAGTCGCGAGCACAGTTAGTTATGTAGTAAAATAAGTGAGGGTGCTAGTACCGACTACTTTTTATGCATGGAAACATGATTATAAAATACAAATAACGCAAACAGGCCATACTTTCAAGGCCATTGATTTAGTAGGGAGCAATCTATAGTAAAAAATCAAATGTGACCTTAACATAACTTAAATCAAAACAGTTCAATTCATTATTATTTAAGTCAGTAAGAAAGTTAATAATAAATGACACATCTTAAACAGAATCTTAATAATTCTTTTTATTATTAAGATTCGGAGGAATGATTATATTCAAATTATTTTCATTTCTATGTTTTGTTGCAAGACAAGACGGCGTTGAGTTTCGCCGTTCAACATGCAGAGTCTCGAACACGGGCGGTGTAATAAAAATGTAACTGAGATGATATTACGTGCAAATTTTAAACAGGTAGGAAATTAGGCTGTAAAAGTTAATGCTTCAATTAATTCTCGACCTACATTCTGACAAGTATGAATATATTTTAAAATTCAAATGTGTAAAACTGTAAGGCAGTCTGCTATCTAGCAAAACATGGTCGCCAACTGGAATAACTTGAAATAACGTAATTCACATGAGAACAACAGTAGGTATTTTCACTTTATTTTACTTGTTTTTGTTGACGAATGTATACGACAGGGACTTTGTATTTGGTGGCGTGCATAAAAAGAGCGTCCAAATAATATTTTATTTTAAGCATTATGCAAAACAATATATAAAATGAAAATTGTATTTTTTCTTTCAGTGATCAGTGTGCAGTGCATATTTCGCATGTTTTTAACAAAGGAACTGAATTTGTGGAAAGAAATTAATGAAACCCATTAAATTACTTGTTAATGTATATTTTTACATTTTAAAGTCTTATTCACAAACCTAGGAAATTGAACCGTCCGCTTCCGGTCAGAGCGCTTGGACAGTATCGAAGTGGCGTGAGTTCGAATCCCGCTGCGCTCAAACTTTAGGCGTTTTTTAAATATGTTTTACTTGTTATTGATATACCTACATATATAAAATAATTAGGATTATTTTAAAACATTTATGAATATAACTTTAATCTTTTTTAATTATCTATTTTATTTCTGTTTTAATCTCTCATTAGTCCATAAAAAAACTTTTATAAACAAATAACAACACTTGAATATGTTTGAGACTTAAGATGATTTATTTTATTACAAAAGTATACTTAGAGTCTTACGAAGAAACTTACAAGACTTAAACTGTTTTATATTTAGAATTTTGTATCAAAATAACATAAGCAGCTCTAATTTACTTATTGTATACCTACTCTAATCGCGAAGCTTATTATATGCAGTATTATGATAAATTCTACTATGCATATAAGTCGCAGAATTTTCGATTATATACTATTTAACTTGGTTATTAGGCACTCTTACCTAGAAAATAATTAAATAACAAGTTTAATATGAATTGCTTTTGCGAATTTGCGTGAAGCAAAACAAATATACCTTTTCATGATTTGACCAACTTGCCGTACTATACTTAAATATATAGGTTTGTACTAATCGCGGCTATTTATTTTGTTTATGTGTCACATGTTAAAAGCCAGGTATAAATAATCTGTTCGTATTGAATTTTCATATAAAATTCCAAATATTGCCGGATTTTAGGCTGTGTTACACGTCCGAGCTCCCGCCACATCACAATTTCTATGCGCTTGGTAAAAACCATTGTAAAAGTGATATGATAGTTTTTCATATATTATGCCTGTCGGTCTTAATAAAAATTAAAATATTTCAACAATTAATTATTATCTTCATTTATATTCATTTATATCCATTTTATACAATTATTCTCTTTACGAATTTGAAATTACAACAACCGAATTACTGTTTAGTGTAAGGTACTGTACTAAGATAATATATTGTAACTATTCTGCATTTTGCATTGCATTCTGCATTCTGTAACTATTTTAGAGCCAGGATTGTGGGTTCGATTTCCATACTTTGGTAAGGCGAAGCGCGGTGTTTCGTTCTGGTACGTACCTTATATGTATATTCTGGTGAAAGCGGAGAACAGATCTGTCTAAGACAAACGCTATGCGGGCAAAAGCCTGAAGCTTTTCTGAACTTTGCTATTATTACAAATATTATATCATATATCGTTAGTAACTGATACTTTTAGGACTTTACAAAGAAGTGTCAAAGACGTTAGAATACATCTTGAATACCTATCATAAATTGGGATCTACATTTCATGTATTCGTTGAACGTTCGTAACATTTTAACAGGATGCCTGTTATGATATCTGGCATGATAGAAAGTACCAAACTGTATTATGATTTTGATTATATTTTTGTTGATAGGTTTTCCATCAATCCATTACGATAATATACTTTATCTAGAGTTCTTTATTATAAATATTATCGAAGAACTTAACGAAGTAGCGACAAAGTATTATAGCAAAAGCTTTAGTTATTTTTTTATTATAATAATAAACGAAGAAAAGCTATTCAGGATTAATGTTTAAGTAAATTGCTTACAGGTATGTTACCTTCTTTTTCTGTTAGAATCACTAAAAAAAGGTACCAGGATTTGCGCGGCAATACTGATTTTATGAGCTGGCTAGTGACTTCCGTCAAATATTAGTTAATGGTTCAGTCTCAAATAGTCTCCTCTATGGAATATTGAGTTAATAAATTAATTAAATTCAGAAATAATAAGTGAAGTAGCGGTGACGATAGAGTATTTATCATTAGTCACATTAGTTCTGTCCATACACAGAACACAGTATTTTATAACCTGTCCGGTTTTTAAAATCATTCAATTCAAATGAATTTGAATGTAAAGTCTAATTCAATTGAATTGAATTTTCAATCTTCTATTAAGGCGCAAGGGAAAATTATTTAAGGTAGCGGGGGTGAGCTGAAAAGGACAGCGATTTTCCAATGGCCAATTCTATCTTGAATCAGAATCTTCACATTCTGTCCCCAAATAGAAAGGAAAATAATATCATATACAGTAGCGTATTAAAATAGTTTCCTGTTTTGTGCCCTAAGTTGGATATGCCTGGAATTTATATATTAAAAGAAAAGATATCACACCAATTTTGAAGACAAGCCACATTTATGTATACTACTTACGTTAGAATTGATATACGCCGACTAGATTAATCAGATGTCCACCAGCATACTTCGTCAGACTTGTATTGGGTTTCTCTCAATATCTTTTAATTGTGGAAGTGATACTTATTCATCCTTGCATAAGGAAAGCACCATAGTCATATGTCTATTTGTAAACTTATTGTTCATTTCCATTGACTACGTGAGTGAAGCCGCGGGTAACAGCTAGCTATTCTCATATAATTAGCAGTACGGTCTGTGGTTCTCACAAATCATTGATATTATTTCGTATCACTAGAAGGCTTAACGTAAGTGGGTCGCCAATAACTCATACCGGCCACCCAGGACGATTCGCCATGTATTATTGCCATATATTACAAAAAAACTCTATGGGAACCAAGACACCACAATTGCAAGGACTTCCTGTGGGGTGGAGTAAATGTTTTTATATTTATAGTGTGATTATAATTCAATATGTCAGTAGTATAACGATATATATTGAGACTAATTAAATAAATACTGAGGTAAGTTTTATTTAAATTAAATAGTTATTTTTAGTAAAGACCTAATTATATTATAACATCAATGAGTATTTTACTTAAGTTATTTATTTTGTTATAATACTATGTGAATGGTTGATATGTAATTCCTATTTATTATAATTTTTGTTTTCATTAGACTATTATAGCATGTGCTGCTTAGCAATTGCTCAATTAGATTAATTTATTTTATATATTGTTAATTTACATGCATAAATTGTAACAATTATTATTTTATTTAGAAGATTCAGGCAGCCAGACGCTGAAAGGATCCAATATAAAATAAAAACGTATTAAACACTCAACAATAACTTTTTAAGGTTTAATTTTATAATATTAATATTTTCTGATGTAAAGATTTTCAAGCCCGTTACATCGTGCATCGTCGCTTCTTGTCCATTGTGCTTTTATGTTATGAGTGATATATTAGAGCAGGTCTACATTGTAAGATGCTGTACTTCATACTTTATGTCAAAAGACTTAAATTTACGACCAAATTGTTTTTTCGAATAACGAAATAGGTAATTTCTTTTCAAATATGACGAGATGCTATTGTAATAAAATACCTCTTATGATTTTTGTTTTTATTTAGATTATTATAATTTTAAATTAGCGAGTTTGTATTTAATATCACATCCCATCATTTTTATATTTATCATCTAAAAAGTATTTACTGTATGTTTAATGTGAGTTGTCTACGCTTGTATGAGTATGCCTTAACACTTTGTTAGTTTGACACGAGCTCGTGAAGCACTCTGAGCTTTAATAAAAATACAGATTTCATATAGAGTATTAAATTAGGTTTATTAAAAAATAGATATCGTTCATAAACTTATATAAAGCAGGAACATAATAAAAAACATTTATCCATTTGTACAATTAACCTCTGCAAGCAACCGTGGCGCATTTGGAAAGAACATGCAATGTTCGCAGGTTCAATCCTTACTAGGGTGAGACAGCTTATATAAAATTTTTTGGTATTTTCTCTTCTAGAAAGGGTTTTCTGATATAAATAGAAGCATTGGTTTACGTTATTTAGCTACATGTCTTAATTAAAGTAGAAGTGTATAGCTAAGTGTTCAAACACTACGATGTATATTGAACCGCTAAGTGTGGGATATACTGTGTGCAGGTGATAATGAAAAGTCTAAACTAATTTAATATTGATTGATGGTTTAGTTTAATCACAAATATAATTTCAATCTGTTGATTCGGTCCAAGTAATAAAGAAACCAGATGTATAAATGAATATTTATGTAAGCACTACAATATATTAGAGATTTATAAGGAAAATTGTTTTATATACACGGTCCGAAAAGTTTGGAGACCCTAATCTAATGCTTGGGATTAAACATCAATAAATACTAAATGTGTCGTAACCCTTTTCTATTAACATAACTACTGAAGTTATAAGGTGATTAATATAGTGTACATATTTTATTTTATAAAAAATATTTGAGAGGTATACTAGTAATTCAGTCCATTCCACGTCCATGCTTGTTCGATGGTGTAACAACCCTTTAATATTTTTTTTATCACTTTTATAACATTTTTTAAAGTTATTAACACATTTAGGAAATTGAAAAATATTTTTAGAAAACCTAAAATTCCGCTGTGTTCAAATTTTTATACGTTTTCTCCAAATTTTTTTTATTTTATTACTTTTATTTATGGGTTTCTTTTTGTAGTACAAAAAAAACAGTTTTTATTATAAAAAAATACTTTTTTTGTGGTCATTACAAGTATTTAGTGTCAGATCAAATGTTATTAGGAAAAATAAAAAATAATGTATGGGTAACCGTCGGTCTGATTTAAGTTATACAAAAATAAAACTTAATTATTTTTATATTGAGCAGATTAATATAATTATAAACTAAACTTTAATTTCAACTACTGCTCCTTTCAGTAATCAACACTGTTGCGTTACCTCCACCAACTCTAAATATGATATATAAATGTATTAACTTTTATTAGATGACTATAAAATCTCAAGGAAATTAAATTTCAACAATAAATTAGTGGAGTTATATTATTTAGATTATATAAATTTTGTGAGTTATTGTTAATACTAATAAAAAAAACTTAGACTTGTCTACTGTACGTTGGACTTTCCTACATATTAAAAAATAAAATTATTTATATGAAATGTATATTGTTTTGTAATTTTCGTAATAGCAATGTTGTTAATTAATAACAAATCTGTATACAATTCACGTCGATGGGACAGTGTCTTGTGCCGGGCAGTAATTTAATCACTCAACGTGCTCCCAGCGGACTGACTAGATGTTTTAGCTCAGATGTACCTATGTAAATTTGAGTTGTGAAATAATATTTAACGATTTAAATTAATTAAATTGACGGAATTTAAAAATAAATATTTTTATATTCATATAATTAGAGTTTATTTAGGAAAATGTATCAAGGATTTTGCGTGTGTAATAATTTGATTACGCGTATAGTCAAAGCCCTAAAGGAGCCACGAACTACACACTACGCAAATGATATTTAAACAATCTCATCTTCTATCTATTTCAATTTGTCTATTAGTCCACCGCTCACTTTGTATTATTGGGAATATAACACCGACAATATGAAATGTTTTCTCCAATTTAAATAAGCAGACATTGCTGTAAGGCATCTTGCCAGGATCCTGTAACGATAAATCTTTTAGAATTTCCACTGAATAGGACGACTTGCGCAAATTATGAACGCCCCATTAGTTTCAACCAAACCTCTTGCATGGAATACCTACTCAATATGTTTTTGTTATATAAAAGTACTCTAAGCAAGCAATAGTGCGAAAATTGCAAAAAATATTCCCTTCAAATCTAGGACAAAACAATGTTTTAAAATAAGGAACAAGGAGGAAACCATATTTCATAAATGTATATTATGCTATTAGTATGGTAGTAAGAAGTAACCACTAAGCACCCGTAAATAATTTTGAGCCGCTCTGTAAGGACTTTTAACATTTTTTTAAAGTGTTATTCGCATAATTAGAAAATTGAAAAAATCAAGCGCTCTAACTTCACTTAGCGATACTAACAATAAATATAAGTTGTAATAATAAATATAAGTTATAATAAGTAGCTGGATGTAGAACGCATGGCTTAGCGGTCAGAGCGCTTGAACGGTTTTTAAGAGGCGCGGGTTCTAATTCCGCTGCGTTCAAATTTTTATGTGTTTTCTAAATATAAGGACTTGTAAAGGGATGAATTACGGTTTCTTCACCCTAAAAGTATTAGACAAATATATTAATTATTATTATTTACAGAGTAAAACATTTCATATATCTGTTTCCTATGATATTAATGTATCATTTGTCAATGTTATTCAATATAGAAGATACTGAATAACATTAAAGATGCTAAGCTAATTGTTATAAATTTATACATATTTTTTTTTGTTTTTGTAAGCGTAGTGCACGGGGTAAAATCATCTTGTTTGCAATTTACAATTTAGGCCTTAAAGATTCTTTAATCTAAAAAATTCAGGATATTAATATTTTGACAGTTGCGCCTCAATACATCTTTGAAAATGTAACGTATGTTGAGAAAGTCATTAAGGATTGTATCAAAATCGGCTTAAATTAACGTCTGTAACTTGATTGCATTGCGTCCGCAATTCGTTCATGGGACAATGTGTTTTACAATAGAGAAAATGAAACGCCAGAAAAGGACCGAGAAGGTTTTATGTCCCATTAAAAAAAAAATTGAGAACAGACGTTTGTGTGTTAAAGGTCATTGCCTAATTAATGATGTTGCAAATGATATCACGCTTGGGAATGAAATGCTCGCTCCAGACTATTACAAAGGTATCATTGCCAGTAATAACTCTATAAATAATTGATTTGAAAAAAAATCCCGCTGAGTTTCTTGCTCCGGTTCTTCTTAAATCTGATCCATTAACTTTTGTGAACCGGTGGGTAGCGCTGCAATTTTAACTATAAGGAGGATTTATATTATTTTATTTACGTTTTTAACCAGCTAGTATCTATATAACACAAGGGCTGGATTCTAGTTAAAAGTGATTATTACTTTTAGTGAATAGACTCGCATTGAATGGATTGATTGCATCATGTAGAAGTTCATTAAACTAATGAAAATGCGTCACTGCAATACTTTACAAAAAAAATGAATAGCTATAGTCGTAAAACATTTATTGGACATTAGATGAGAATTTTTGAATTGTTCAAAAATATAATAATATTTTGTATACTGTTTTTATTTTCCTCTAAATATAACCACTTCTAATAAACTAAAAAAAAGTAACCTAGCATTAACGGTGTCCATTCTAAAATGTTTCAATTCGAAAAGCTTAATTGGATGGTTGCTTTAGTACTTAGAAAGACATTTCCAACGAACGTCTTTTATAGATGAATGTTAGGTAAATAGTTTCCTAATGAAAAGGAAAATTCATTTCATTTTATTCTATGGAAAAAAATGTAAAGATTGTAAAATTACTATTATACGTTGTATATAGGTGTACAATTACAATTATACGTTAATTTTATGCTATGATTTGATATTAAATAAAAATATATCTTAATTAACTTCTATAATTATTTGACCGAAAATTGCCCAAATTTGTGCCTTTAAATTTATAAAACACTAGGAGTTACATAAACTATTTTCTGAGTTGGTAAATGCCAAACTCCTGCCCACGAAGAACAATTTATTGCCACCAATGTTGATATTGATTTTATATACTCGTACATATATAACAGGGTGGGTAGAGAGAACCTAGTGCCCAGACACTCCAAATCCGCCCAAATTTTAGACATGGCGTTTTGAATGGCAGACGTCCATGGCTGCGCTTCACAGCGGAGTATTGCAAATAAGTTTAAATCAATCATTTCCACGAGTAGGCACCGAACCCACAACCAATTGCGTTTCCAGTGATACCCTTTCTCACTGTGCCACAATGTATATAATCTATACGTATAAAAAATCTAACTGATTTACCTGATAAGTAACTGATGTACATGGAAGAGATATGAAAAACTATATTATTGGCGGCATTTATCAATATAATAGAACCCAAAACAATGATTTTTAATTTTCTTTTCTGTTTGTGACATTTAACATTTAATGTTTCATTTTAATTAGTTCATAAAGTTACAATCATTTAATTTATAAATTTAAGCAAACTTTGTGATTTAAGTGACAAAGCGGGTGGGCAAGAATCTAAATAGTTTAAGCAGGCGAAGTAGCGAGCGAATAAAAGTGTTTATGACACAGTGTGCTACTCACAAAAGCTATTGATATTGATATGAGCGAGCATGCAGTATGCTGTTAATATTAAGACACTTTATTAACACCGTTTGCGTATGAGTGAGGATGGAGGCTTCACTTGCTAACTACAACGATCTTCTAGTATAAAGCAATTAGCCAATATGGCGGGCTTTTAATATTCAGATATAGATTGTACACAATTAATGAGTTTCTCGCCAGTTATAGGTATTGTAAAACTAATATTATAAATGCGAAAGTAGTCTGTCTGTCTGTGAAGTGATCGCAGCAGCTGAACTAATTGTAATGATTTGATATAGAGAATCTATAGGTCTTGCGAAAAGTAGCCTACGTTCATAGGCTACTTTTTTTATTTCTTATTCCTTTCTTTAGTTTTTCCAGGAAGTTCATTGTTTTAAAGAAAGGCCGCCGAAAATACGAAACAACTTAGTTTACGCGGGCGAAGCCGCGGGCGGGTCGCTAGTAATATATAAATTTATAAGCATCACATTTGGTCATAATTCATTTTTTTAAAGTTATTAACGTTATATCCACGTTTTTAAGAAGCGCGGGTTCAAATCCCGCTGTGATTAAATTGTTATACGTTTTCTAAATATATGTTTTTCATATAAAGTAACTTTGCAATATAAAATAGTGTAAAGTGTGTGTAGCTCAAGATATGTAGAAACTTGTTCTTACTTAGATATGTCTTGTAGAGACTTGTTGTTATTGTATTCAGTTCTCTCTGCCTAATATTTTTTTTGTTAACGATTAATGTTTATTATTTTTTGGTTTGGTTTTTAGTTATGAGTAAAAAATACATTTTCAATATAGGTGACACCGCAGCTATTAAAAATTCTTTTATTCTGTCACGTTCCAACACCAGGAAATAAAAAATAAAAATATTGCCGGAATTGATATCAAAGCAAAGATATGCTTGTTTAAGAAAAAATAACTGATCCTATAGGTTTGTTTATAGCATATAAAACATATATTATAAATTAATAACGTTACTTTATATATTTTTTATAACCATTTAAGTATCCTGCTCTGGCAGTTGACTATCTTAATTTTATTGAATTTAACAGCCTTTTCAGATAACAAATTGTTGGGATCGTATTACTTCATGCGTAGATTTATCGATGCAAGCGGATAAGACCCCTTTGTTGGGTTTTATTATAAATCTTTTTCCTATTTCGTCGTTTATTCAGACACGATTGGTTTCTATTTGAGTGATATTTTTGGAAAACCAAAAATAATATGAAAATATTTTATATTTATAGAGAAGAATATAGTCCTAAAATTTTAAAATTATTAATAGATTCATGTTGAGCCAGGAGGAACATATAACAAATATATACCACAAATATATACCACAATATAATGGAAAACGGAGTGTCTATATTCTTGGTTCTCTCCGGCTACCGAGGATCTATGCGAGAAAACGCGTAAAGCTGAAAAAAATGTCGTGGCACTTGGCTTAAATTAGTAAAAGTAAGTATAATTTATTAGTTTTGTTACTTCATATTTGCAAATGCAAATAGCATTATTCTTATACTAATAAAATTGTTAAATAAAATGTAATTTCTCTTAAAAAACTAAAAAAAAATGTTTTAAGTAATGTAATAATTAATAAAAATACTTACATAATTTTAGAGAATCTATGTTTATAATAAACAAGTACACTATGTTTAAAACATCTTAGTTACTTTTTTAATATCCGAAACATTTTGCCATGTAAGATTATACCGGCGTAAAGATACAATATACGAATTAATTCTTAATGAGAGCATTCATATTTAAACAGTGCCGTATGCAGGTAAGTAAGACATCGTGACCAATTTTCGATAAGTATTTGCTACCTCTACTTCTATGTGTCTGGACTTTAGTTAAAATAATATGAGATAGAGACCATGAGACTATAAACACGATTGGTTGTGGGTTCGATTCGCACTTGGTGAAATTATTGTATTTAATTTATTCTTTTTCTCCGCTCTGGTAGTATATGTCACGGTATTGAGAACGCAACTCAGGTGCTTTGTTTCATCAGGACAGAGAGGCGATAGCCTTGAGCGGCGTTGAATTCCACCACTCAACGCTATGTCCTGAATTATGGCGTCTATGCACTAGGTTCCTGCCTACTGTCCTGCTATGCGGGAAACAGCGTGAAAATAAAATAAATAAAGTAATGTCACCAATAACTTCTTACGAGACTACTTGTTGCCGCCCGCAATTTCGACGTTTTATGACTGTGCCCTTACTTATTTATGTTTACTACACGTTATCATCAAAAATAAACTCCAGCTTATTTTATAAAGATCAATATTTAAGGGAAATCAAGGTTTTTGGTGTATTGCTAGAGAATATTTCAATATACCTATATATTACCCTCACTGATATGGCTAACATATACTGGAAAATGTTTATTTTATATCTATAACTAGCTGTTACCCGTGGCTTCGGTCGCATAGCCAAGGAGAATCAAGAATAACTTCATAAATATACATATGAGTATGGTTCCTTCATGCTACGAGGATCGAAAAGTGACACTTTCAAAATTGAAATATACTAAGAGGAATCCAAGGTAACCGCTGAAGAAGTATGCCAGTGAACATTTGTTGAATCTTGTCGACGTATAGCATAGGCGTGGAAAGCATGTATAAGTGTGATTTGTCGTCCAAATTGGTGTGATTTTCTTCCTTTGTCTTTAAACTAGAACGCTTTCAACGCGGGAAGAATAGTGTATTATTTTTTTATAATTAGTCCAAAAAAATAGTTTCATATTTATAACACCAAAAATCCTTTCACAGTGAGTGTCTACTCCATAAAATAAGACTACTGACCAAAAATCATGCGCCCAAGTTTAATAGTTTATGGTAGGCGTGGATGAATCGGTCAGTCAGTGAATCGGGACAAGCTATTTTATAAGTAAAGATAGTTAATAAAGAGAAAATATAATATTAAGACCGCGCAAGCAAGCTTCCGCAAGCGGAAGGTGCTGCCTGATGTTAAATATAGTTACAAAAGTCAAATCATTAAAGGCAACAAATATATTTAATATAATATAATAATGTATTTAATTTTGATAAAGAGTTGGTTAATATTTTTAAATCAGGAATAATTAAGTTCCTCATAGAAAATCTGAAACTTATATATCTTATAAAATTTTTGCAGCTTCACATTTTTTTTTCGCATAGCAGGATCCCACGTAGTCAGAGATAACCTGGTGTCAAGACACTCTGTTCTTCAGTTATCACCCGAAATCGAGATATGCGTTTTGAGTGGTGGAACCCAACGCCATGCTTTGTCTTACGTACCAGAGCGAAGAAATGAAAATATTTCTATTATATTTCTAAAGTCCTATGCTTGTAAATCTCAACAACACTGTAAAGTCCTAACTTTAGAGCCTTAGAGGACCGAAAGTAACTCGTATATTTTTTAAATTTACTCATATCCAAATATATTATTTTATTCTTCTTAATGAATAATATAATTAAAATTTCAATTTCTGGACATTGTTATCAAAATATTTAATACTAGTATGTGCCAACAACTCCGTTTGCGTAAATTTTATTAGTATGACATATTAGTTCTATTTACCACCTGTTGACGTTATCACTTGGAACTAAATTTATGATAACTTCGTCTAAGACTTCCAAGCCACTGCATAAGCATACATCTGAATGTTCCAGAAGATTTTCTTTTTAGATTTTTTCTCTTATCAGACAAAAAAGGGCCTAGCGTCATTCCGTCTAATATCTACGAAGATGTGCGCGACAGATATAATTGTAAATATCATACATGCATACTTTATTACTGTTTTTTCAATCACTTTAATATTTTTTTCGTAATAAGCACCTTTTCAATATGCATATAGAATATTTAACTTTACTTATATATAGCTTATATAGCTAATGTGAATATAAATATAACATTTTGAATTAAAACTTTGTCCTTGTTGGTTACAATAAATGGACATTGCAGAAGCGGAATACTCCAGCCGTGCGCGGATTCCACCTGAGGGCCTCTTTGTCACATACTGTCCTACTAATTAACGAGCCAAGTTACACCAACAACCTCACTTAAGCCAACTGCTTCATTACGTTTCCTACAAATGAAACCGATTTAAGGTGCGTTTCCCTTATACATAATACATTTACGCAATTTTTCAAAACAATTATTTATTTTGTATAGTAATTTAGTGAAGGTTATTAAAGTAACTGTTTCAATGACATTAAATTTTTTGCAATTTTCACAAAAGGGACAATAATTACTCTTGTATTATCACGATTTTCATCCAGATTAAATATAATATTGACGAAGTCATAACGAAAATCTCTCAAAGCCGGATCTCGGCTCTTTTGCACTGAAAAACAGGGGAAGAAATTAAAGAAAGATAAGTAAATTTCCCATCCTACTTCGAAGTGAAGTGGCGCAAACAATAAATCTTGTCCATTTTCTTCCTAGCCGCGGCAAAAACATGTAATTAATTACCTTAGTCTGACGAGGTCAGCTTTGGAAAATCTAATCCCTGCTTTTGACTTTTTTGGCAAAGTAATAGCTTCGATTTCTTACAATTAATTGTTAAAGTTTTTTTACAGGGCCAAGTGGCTGAATAGTCTTATAGTGACTGACGCTTTAATATAAAATTCTATATTTTGATGCTACTAATTAAATTAAAAATATAATTCAGTCAAAATGTCAGAAGTATATGAAATTTAATTATTTATTTCTATACATCAACTAAAATATTACTTGCATAATTTTCTCATACATAACAACATGCAAGTTGTTATGTATGAGATTACAAACTTATGTATAAATTCTGTTATGTTTGACTTTTAATTATTGACTTTTTTATTCGGTTATCTTCATTCTAATAAAGTAAATTACAGTAAAGTAATAAAAATCAAAATAATAACAAAATATCACCCTTAAATTACTTATGTTTCCTTTCAATGAGCAACTTCCGACGGACGACTTACTGCTGGAAATACGAGGCGGATATCTCCTTCTCCGGAAACGGACTTAGCCTGTGAGATTTTCGTTTTCTACCCGTAAAGGGTCTATGGAAAATTTTATTGTTTACGATAGTATATCTATGTTAATATAGTTTGATATTAAAAAATTAAGATATTGTTTAAACATCGAATATTAAGCTTTATGAAGTTATAATGAGCAGCAGGGATATATTTACCAAAAAACTTAAAATATACTATTATAATAATGATTATTCGTTAAAATAAATGACTAATTAATCGAATGACATTATTTCAAATATTCAATTATATTTTTAGCACTTTAGCGAAATAGAAAATAACAGAATCTAAGCCAACTTTGCGTCAAAAGGATGGAGCGGTGTTGGACAGGCATCGAAGAACATGAATGAATATCTGTTGGGGCCGAGTGCGGCGAATATGGTAGAGCTTTCTAGCATTTTAATGGTTTCCTTGGTTGTATTTACAAAAAACAGAGCGGAGGCTTAGCAAAAGAACTCAATGCTGCCGAACCAACCTGAAATAGTGTTGAGTCGTCGAAGCGTTAAACATAGAGTTCAATATCGATCGTTCCAGTCCGTTCCAGCAATTTCTAATGGATAATCCCTTGCCAGGTCCAGCACGCATATAAATTCGCTGGACGTGAATTGAGATCTTGTTTCACATGCAATGTGTTTGGTTAGCGTGTCTGGACTTTTTTATGCTACTATTTATTAATGTATGGCCATAAATACACACCGAAAACGGAGTGTCTTTTCACTAAACCCTCTAAGCCTACCTTGATATGCGGTAAAAAAACATTATTATACATGACTAACATAAAATGCCATAATAATCAGCAAGCGCCAATGAGCTAAAAATAGCAAACTAGTAAAACAAGCGTGAAGGACTTTTAAATTTCTTTATTATATAGAGAAGGAAAATGATTAATCGCATTGCGATCGCGTCTTTCCTTGAACGCAGTAATATAAAATTAGTCTGTGGGATTCCTTGTAATTTATAAAATAAATCAATGAACCTGTAACACTAATAGCTTTTAAATAAATTATTGTTCGTACCTTGATTTTCATATTATGTTTAAATTTCTTTATCGAATTTATCAATTAGATGATCGGAATCAGACGATAACAAACGCAGAGACACAATGGTCTTATTAATACTTACTAACAAACACCAGGTCATAAACATTTGTTGTGGACTGTTTTTGTCATTACTCATATTTCGAAAGCATGACCAGATAAGATATGTCCGGTTCCATGACGAACGAAGTTAAATTTCAACATAATTTTCTTTAAAAAAAATTATACATTGAGCTGATGATGATTGTCAATGACATTTATGAGAAAACCTAATTATTTATAAGAACAATATATTAAAAGCCATCGTGGTGCAATGAGACAGTATATATTTTTAATAGTTGTGGATTCGATTCGAACTTGGGAAATATAGACATATCTCCCCAGTTCGAATCGAATGTATTTAAATTATTTTCATTTCTCTCGTAAGAATCGAACTAGGGTGAAAAAGAGAACGGAGTGTAGAGACTAGAAACAACCTCTCTATTATGCCTACCCTATTATGCCTACCCTATTAAGCGGGAATAAGTGTGAAGCTGAAAAAAATAAACAAAAAACAATACGTATATTGTCATATGTGTATATTCATTATGCATGATGGATACCGAAGCACTATGTATTTTCTGTAACAGCTGACTACAAATAAACAAACCTACAAAGTCAACAAATTAAATAGCTGAAACCAACAAAGTTATTAAGCGGTAAACCACATATCAATATGCTGAAAACTTCTGATTCTGAAAATAAAATACACATTCAATACCTTTAACAGAGATTTAATTTATCCTGTATATTTTTTGCATTGTAAATTTAGAAAAAAATCCTAGTAAATTTAATAATATAGGTCAATATTTATGAATGCCCATAGAAAATGTATACTAGGTATATTACAATGTACCTAATGTAACTTTTTTGATTTTATTTGATGAAAATTCTATTAATATCTTTGCTAATTACTAAGAGAGTATTCAAAATGTTTTAATTGCTCACTAAAGTACGTGGACTTAACTTGTATTTCTAGTTCCAGGTTAAAACTTTTTTTTCAAAATACTTAAGAGCAGTTAGCTCTAGTCCGAGCTAGGATTTGAAGATTATATTCCAAAGTTGTATATGAAATTCTTTTGACGTACGAAATAGTGAGTTTACATAGCTAATTATATAATGGATTTTAATTATATTTGTCAAATAACTGTGCAATGAATCGCAATTTATAGGCTTCATAATATTATTATTCGTACATTTCGTATAATTCATCATTTATTTCATCTAAAAATACTAATTTTAAAGCAGATACGAACTAAGATATAATATCAAAGTTTTATTGGACAGAATCTGCTATTGCTACACCATTGGTCTTTGCCATAACAACTCGAGCGTAAAGCCTTTCATTTGTCTTTTGAGAATTACTTTAGTAAGATTTATTTAAAAGTCGTCCAGTTCAATATTTTATTGTAACCTAAAACCCAGTGGCAAATTGGTTAAGATGTTTTTTAAGTTATTCATAGACGACGTATACTAAATATTTTTACAGTTAGGCATATTTTTTTGGGAAATAAAACGTTTAGTAATTAAATTTTTTTGGTACTTCATAATTATGTGGATAAAATATTATATTTTTTTGACTGCACTATGATTGTAGGTTTGAATTCGTTACAAGAAAATGTTCTAATTATTATCCCTATCTGGCATTCGACTCAGTAGATACTTGTATCTTTAAATGGGTAGAAAGTCGATAAAGTCTATAGCTCTTTGCATACCACAAAATGCGGTTAATTTTGACGTAATTAACATTTTATTTGCGTCTTATATATTTGATTTGAATATGGTTTGTTTAAAGTTTCTTAGTAATTCATTAATTCCTGACAGAATGCAAACAAGCTTAATTACTTACTATATTCAGTATTAAATGTATGACTTGTGGTATTACATTAATATAAAAACTTGAACGGGTAAAACGAACATGTTCTAAGTAAGTAAGCACTAGAAATCTGCAAGTTTTATAATATTCTTCGTTTTAATGTCAGAGATTCTTTATAAAATAAAATTTACAACCCGAAATGGTTCTTGAAAACTCAGTCTGTCATATAATCTGTAACGTACTTTGTATGAAATACATGTATATATTATTGTGGATGGTGTAATAATTTTGTTTTAACTCTTAAAATTATATGAGGTATTATTATATATATTATAAGGTATTTTTTTGTTCTGGATTCATAATAAATATGTGCTTTTTTCATTCAATACTACTATAACTTATGATCAATATTAATATTGATGATTTTTTATTCAGAAGACAAAGTGTTCAAATCGTACATTATAGGTTTTAGCTTGAAATTTCTCGAAATGAGTTTGTTTGCTTTCATATAAGATGATAATTCTAAAATAATATATATATATATATATATATATATATATAAAATTTATCGTAGGTACGTTGTATTGTAATAGGCACTGTCAGTTGAATGACGCAACTGTCGCCGTGTTGATAGATGAGCGGTATGCAGGGATACAATTTAGAAATAATATCGTAAAATGCATCGAAATTGTCAAAAATTGGGAAATTTGTATGTAAAAACTGTAAAATATTAAAAAAAAATCATTACATTGTTTCTAAAGTAAGCAAAAAGTGTAGTATATAGGGATATTTCATATACTCTGTTTACCAGCCCTTGTAATATACGAACGAGGGATGCACGCTATTTGTGTCCATTGTATTTCATCTACCTTGGAACTAACTCTACAACCCCCAGCTGTTTGACCTATTCGAATTGGCTGTTAGCCTTACCTTGCGTCTTGATACTTTTGTAAAAATATTAAAGATATTTTATAAGCTATTCATTAAATTCTATAAAATTTTATAGAACGTGTTTCTGCACTGAAAACTGTCGACATCGTCTGATATTGAAACAAGAATATTAAACATTGAAGATTGCAGTAATGATCTGCAGGAGAGGAAATTGTCTTGAAAGTGTTTTCGTTTCAGAAGATTCTTTGACTTAATATTACAATTAGGAAATACTACATGCTGAACGCTTGTTGTTATTTGTTATTTATATAGTTAATTTGCGATGTTTATAGTATTTTCTTCTGTTCTGTATTAAAAACATATTTTTTGACACTTTTACTCATTGTCTCTATGACAATATGGACAAAAGTAGGAGACGATAAGTGAAAGTTAGGTGTTTGAGTTCGATATAGGACTTAGTCTAACCAGATTGATGAATCACTTAGGTTTATTTTACAGTTTGATTAGAAAATGGGCGGTGTTGAGTACAATTGGACATATAATGTCCCAAAACGGAGGGAAATAAAACATATCGTGATGAAAATAAAAAAATAAGTACATATATAAGAAAAAAAAAGTGGCAATGGGTAAATTGATAATTTATTTCTTATTTGTGGCTTTTATATGATAAATATTTGTAATAACAGCAAGCTTCTGAATATTTGAATGTTAATAAGTAAGAATGTACAGAAATTGATATTATCTATGCATACTAGTTACATTATGGTCGATTCTAGTGTGTACTTACATTGGCGAAATTAATGCCGCCGCTCCAGATATTGGGATGTTAGAAATCATTTCCATACACGCTCCACCTAGCAACAAACGGAATATGTACATTGCAGTGCAGACGCAGTAAATATATGATTTTCAGCATATGATGCACCTAACATGGCTATCACTTTCACAATAGAAAACAATTTCACAATTGAAAACCATTCAAGAGGCGCGGGTTTAAATCCCGCTGCGTTCAAATGTTTAAACGTTTTCTAAATATATATTTTTCAATTAACTAAGTGTGCGAATAACACTTAAAAAAATATATAAAATATTTTTTTGTATTATAGTGTTTTAAATAGTATGATTAGAATATATGTTATATTTTTACATATATCTAAATAACACATTTTATATAGGTATATTTGTTAAATAAATGTCTCTAGAAAACTGAATCAACAGGCAAGACAGGCGAGCGAAGTTAGCATTAACGTCTAAATTAGGCTAAATTATTTATATATTACGGCTCTTCGGGGATTACCTTCTAATTCCAAGTACTGCATTTCATATGGCAGTCGTCGAAGTGATTCGCTGAACAGCGGTTGAATATCTGCTCAACTATTTCCCAACAACACCTCGATATTTTTATTTTCACGCCTGCACTTTACTGATACGGTGAAACTTTCATCACAGGCTTTTACTAGACATGTACCAAATATAAATCGTTAATGGACGACGGTTTCTATTTAAATCCTTTTTAATATCATTAGCATTGAATACGTAATAAAGTGTTTTTATTTAATCTTTTGTATACTTTCGGTATGTTAGACATATTTGTTATATTTTGGTTATTTGAAAATATATATAGTGATGCTACGCTACGTTTATGCTACGTTTTATAGTTAACTTCGTAAAATTTATTTTGTCTTAATAATTTAGAACTATTGACGAAAAAAAGATTTTCCTGCTTTTTGCCGCATAACAGGATAGTCAGAAAGAATCTAGTGCCAAGACGCTCCGTTCTCCACTTTTCGCTCGTGATCGGGACATTGCGTATTGAGTGACGGAACTCGGCGCCGCGCTTTGACTTACCGGAGCAGAGAAATGAAAATATATTATCCCAAAACAGACAAAATATTCAAATACTTTAATTGCGGTGTTTGAGAATGGTAATAATCAATATCATGGCTCCTACAGTTTATTTTGTTCGTAGAGCCTATGCCATCTTTTTGGTTCTCACACCTAATTTGTCCCACTAATTTGAATTTATTTCAAATTTACTTATAAAGTAGCCTAGATTTATTTTATTCATGTTAAATACCTATTTTATCTAATAAAATATATTTGTTATAAAAGTTCACAAGCAATAACAAATTAAGATACTTACTAACGCCTAACTTAAATATGTAATATATATTTGTGTGGAGACGGTATTGATTTTATGTTTAAAAAGTCATTTAAAAGGCAATTTTTTAAAGTATATTGCTAAGACAGCAAGGTATGCAGAAATAATGAAGTTTGTGTGAACCTTTTTGTTCCTTTGATGGCTTAAAACTTTGTGCAAATATTAATAGCCCACGCGAGTGACGTCGTTAGTGAAAAGTTACAAGGCAAGAAAGCTGCTCTTATGGCAAAGTTATCATAAAATTATAACACTTAAGAAAAGTCTATTCTACAACATTTATTATAGACAAAAAATCTTATATTTAGTTTATAAATACTAGCGACTTAAATTATTTTTATAGTAAACAACAAAAGCCAAAGCCTTTTGTTGCACTTTAGTTTACAAGTTACATATAAAAAATTATTTTAAGTTTTAGTAAAATCTGACTGCGTTTGCTGGAAAGATCTTCTTCGCAGAAAGCTATCTGCATTTTAAGGGATCGATTTTTTTCTATTTATAAAGTGTACACAAAGAGGAGTTATTTTTTATGAATAATTTGTATATTAACATATTTTTTTTTATTAACAGAATAATTAAATGTACTATAATTTATCTGCCATGTGAGACATCGCGGGGCCGTAGGACAGCGCCTGACTGTAAAAGCGTTTACTCGATTCCAGTCAGAGGAATAGTTATATTGAAAATATTTTAGTTTCTCTGCTCTGGTACGGTGTTGAACTCCACCACTCAACGCGAAATGTGTCGAATGCGGAGAACGGAATGTCATGTCAACGAGATCTCTCTGCCAACCCCGATATCCAAGAAAAAATCGTGAAGCTGAAAAAAAACTTATCTTATTTATCAATACTCCATTTGGTCTGAGGAGTTATATATTTTAGGTCAATACTTCGAACTGTTGTGTTGTTTTTCGTCATGTTTTATTCTGAAATCCTCTCTTTATCGAATAAGTACTTGTTTATCAATATAGTATTTTAACAATAATACGAAAGCACTGAAGTGAGAGAGCAACGATAAAGTAAAATGTTAGAAGTAATTTAATTTCTACGTTTTTAACTTTTATAGAAAAAAAGTTCTAACAACTACAAAGATAAGAAGAAATCTAAAGCCAAATAAAAATGCTGAAATATTTGTGTTTATCTTATATTAAACTGTATATGTTGACTACCGTCTACTGAACTAAATACGCAATGTTTCGATTTTTTGTGGAAAATGGAGATTATCCTGACACTAAGTTATTTCTGTCTTAATAAAGTGTAAAGCTGCTCAAGAATAAAAAGCTAACTTACTATTTAAACTGTTAGCTTTTAGTATTTTGTTCAAAGAACAGACACAACAATTAAATTCACGTGTATTGTAGAAATGTCTACAGACGTAGAACGAAATGGCTCGAAGCATTTATTTCGATTGTTAACGATCTGTCCTAAACGGCGAGCCGATGTCAATGTGCCATCGTAGCGTATGCGTGAATCCCTGTACACCAATGAAATATCAGCGCGACTGTTTCCAAATAACGAACCGATAACCGTATTTTTGAAAGCCCTCCGAGCGCTTCAATTTTATTTTTACGCCTGCAGCACGCTGATACGATGAAAGTTTCAGCGGATGCTTTCACCAGACGCGGCTCCAATATAAATTGTGGGTGGTGTAGTGGGAAGACTAAATTGTTTATTAATATGCATTAAAATATGAAAGTGGACGCAATATGCAGACATCAGTTAGTGCTATATTAAACAAATCTAGCTACACTTTTGTATGTACTGACTCTTGGCTTATAGGTTTATTCGTTTTAAACAATGTAGTAATTTCTTGTAATTTATTCATATTTATTTAAATTTCGTCAGGATATATACTGCCGTTTTAAATGAAAAAGTATAAATTTTTTTATGAAATTGAGTAATACATGTTTTTTAGCATTAACAAAAAAGTATTTTTAGTAACAAACAGTATATCTGTATCAGTGTACAAGTTTAAAGGCAATTTTTTAAGATTTATTACTGGAAAAGGGCGCATGTGACTTTTAAATGGGATATGACTTTTCACCTTTATGATTTTAATAAATAGCGCTATGACTTTATATGTGCTATACACATACAAGTACTTTTGCAGCACATTTTCGAAAAAAACAGCGTTTAATAACGTCTTTTTCAACAACACAACAATTTTTAAATGAACTTTTTTTGATGTATTGTATAAAAAAGCTGTATGTTTTTTGACAAAATAAATTAATAAATACCTAAGTTATAGCTTATTAGCTATTAAAAATGCATTTCATTTGCCAAATTATACATGAATAAACCGTTGTAAATTATATAAAAGACTATATAGTACAAAAAAAGTTGTAAATTATATAAAAGACTAAATAAGTTGTAAATTATATAAAAGACTCAATAAGTTGTAAATTATATAAAAGACTAAATAAGTTGTAAATTATATAAAAGACTATATAGTACTATTGTGATTAAGTAACTAGGAGTTAAATTCGAAAGTTTCTGTTAGAAACAATCGTTAAACTTGTCGGCTGAATTAATTGCAGGTACAATATTATAAACCGTGCTCTTTTGAATTAATTCATTCCCAAATCCTAGACCTTTTAGCAGCCTTTACCTTTGTTATCATGATGAATAATAATTTAACCAGAAACGAATATAAACAATAACAATTTATTTCAACATCTTTGAAAACAACTCCGTTATTATTCATGAAATTGAAATGATAGCCATTAATAGCCCACTCGAGTATTTTTAAGTTTTGTTTTGATTGTTTGTGTAATTATATTCATAAAATATAAAATACGATTGTATATATTAACTACATGTAAAGTATTATTGTTCACAATAGCGAGTGTTAAAGTATGATAATACGAAACAAATTCAGAATAATGAAAACTGAGTTATATATGTTAAATGACAGTACATTAAGGGAAAGTTATTTTTTTTGCAGCTTAATACTTTTTTCCGTATATCAGGGTAGTCAGAGAGAACTTAGAGTCAAAATACTCCGTTCTCCACTTTCTGCCCGAAATCGAGACGTTGTGTGTTAAATGGTGGATCTCAACGCCGCATATATATTTTAGATATAATCTTTCAAAGGGATAGGTATCTTTCCAAAAATAATAGATAAACGTACTTTAATATCCACTAAAACTTTTAAATGTAGC
Source organism: Podotricha telesiphe (assembly GCA_038994665.1). Lineage (NCBI taxonomy): Eukaryota > Metazoa > Arthropoda > Insecta > Lepidoptera > Nymphalidae > Podotricha > Podotricha telesiphe. The sequence continues at coordinate 793,510 of JAOYRR010000105.1, forward strand.
TGCTTCTACGTAATAATCTATTTTAAATATTAATTATAGTTGAAGGACTTCGTTACGTTCAACAAATTAGAAAAGTAAAAAGAAAAATTATGTATATGCAAAACTCCGCGGTTACTACAACGTACAACCACGACGAAGCAATGAAATAAGTTGAATTTATCTGCAACTAGCTCCACCGAGGCTGGCATATCCCTAGCCAAATTTAAGAGGAAGCGTGAATTGGCAAACTTTAATTGAAATAAAGTTAATTTCAATTTCGGCTCGTATTTAACTGATTAAGTAATTTATTTGTTCAGTTTCAGCTTATGGAAAGGAGGCAGTTGGTAACACATAGCTCTGCAAACCACTTAGTACGAATTCGATTGCTCTAATGCGGGCTAATCCTGACCGGTGGCGTACAAACGCGGGCTGCATTGTAAAATGCCTTATGCAAATCGCAACTTGTGATTGATGATAATCCCTGCGCATCTGCACTGGGAAACAATACACTTTCAACGCTAGCTGTTGCAATTTAATGGAAATTCCCTTAGAGCAACAACTTCTCTCGTATTTTTACAAATACTAGCTCATACATTACTATTAAACTATCTAATGGGTTTGTGCATTTAGAATTCCCTTCTACATTGGTGAAATCAATTTCTATGTGACATTTAATGATATTTAATTACATCGATGAAACTCCATTAAAATTATTTTCTATATACTAATATATATTGTTGTATTAAATAGTAAAGAAAAATTGTCGACATGCAAAATGACGGTAAAATTTTTAACTCCGATTGCGATCGATTGATTTTAAACGTCTTTTTTAAAGTTATTGTTATAATTATATTTTTAAATCTTGTTAATTCTATTATTTTATGGTATTTATTTACCAGTTTGTCATGATTGTCGCTTTATAGTAGAGTGCGTAGGACCGAAAGCTAGCTGCATTTTGTTATTGTCCCATATGGTCGAACACAGAGACATACAAAACATGCGTACTTTATAGCTTATAATTTCATCCTACATACCTTCCCAAGGCACCATGCCAAATTTTACAAACTATATTTTTCTGTCCATTATTACTAATAAAAATCAATTATTAAAGTAATTAAATTTAATTTTGTTATTATGTCTTATTATGAAATAGTAATATTTATTTAATAAATTACAGATTCTATTAATTATGTATTTTTTTTTGTTAATAATGTATTTTAGCTTTTTTAACTTAACTTGAACATGCAATTGCTACTCTTATGTTACTATAAATACTTTTGTATAAGGTTTTGAAACAAAAAGCTTACCCCAAGTGAGCTTCGAACTCATAACCATGATATATTGGCGGGCACATTTTGACTAGTGCATCATGGCGTTAGACTAATAAGATCCTAATTATATCATAAAAATAAAATAAATCGCAAATTATAAAAATATTATCCCGTATTTTTAACCTTATAAAATGAAAAATATATTTATGTTGTGAAACGACCACGTTGGTTCCAGATTTACGTAGCTACGTGATTTTAGTACACCGCAATAAAATATTAAAAGCAGTATTCTAAATAAATGCCCGTCAGTGTGTAGCGCGCTCGGGCGGAAAGGCGGAAGGTACGCCTTCGGAAACAGGATGGTGTAAGATAAAGAGGACATTTCCTATGGAACATCTTGGAAGAGATTTAGCAAAATTTCGACGACCTCGTTCCTTTAACGCGCCGCCGGGAAAATACAATTCGCTGGTTTTCACATACTTTTATAATTTTTTCATACTATTTATATATTTTTTTGTGATTGTTTTATTTTTTTTAAATGCCGTATCGTTAGTTAGTGTAATTGTGCGTAATGCTCGTTAAATCTGAATTAATCTAATCTAGCAAGCCCACAGATGGCGATGCTGCGCTCCAGCTGCTAGGATAACGTTAAACTTCATTAACTTATTATATCTTAGTACGTAGAAATGGCAAGAAAATTTTATATTTTATACAAATTTTCACATTAATTAAACCAATATACTCCTATCACTTTCCAAAATTATTGGTTGAAACGAGTCTACTATTAACATCCATATAAAATATTTGGTAAAACCTATTTTACAAAATTCCACGCCGAGGGCACTATGTGACAATTCGTTTTAAGTTTAAAGTAAACATCTATACTAATATTATAATAATGCAAGATATTTTTTTCTCTTAAACTACATAAATTACAAAACAATACTAACCTACTGAAATTGTTTGTGGATATTGAATGCATAGCATGCTACACTTGAGTGTCCAAAGTAACAATATTTGTAATAGCTTTCAAAACAGTATTTCTAGCTTAAATAGCTTCAAAGTTAATGGTATAGGCTTTATAGTTAGGATAAGCACTTGTAGTATAGAAACTAATAGACTAGAAGAGTGTGAATGTCTTGGTGATCTTCATAATATTTTCTATCCTTTCCTATTCTATCTCATTAGGTTGGCTACCAACCATATATGACTATTATGAGGAAAGCAAATGTAAAAACTGAATATAAAGAAATAAAAATTACAGGCATAAGTACAGCAGGAATAGCACTCTAGTTTAATCTTCTTGTCCAAATTAAATATGTTTCTTCGACTTCATTGGTAATGGCAAATGTCTATTTTTAAGTATAATTTGGTGATCCAAAGTACTGTTATCACCTCCTACAGCACTAAACATAAACAGAACAGCTCTGAACAGAACCAGCCATTTTCTTAGCTTAGTTTTCTTTTATAAATTCGCAACCGGGGAATAAATACGCAAAAGCCAACGTAAAATTTACGAATGAATGATAAAGTCAAAATTAAAGTATATAGTACCATAAAATATGAAATGTATGGAATGAAATGATGCAATTTGCAAGACGAAGGCAAACACACTTTAATTTTGAAACATAAGACTTAACTTTTATTAAATATTATTGTTCATAACATATTTAATGTATTTTTTGCATGCATAATTTAGTGAGTATATAGTTCTTGTATAGAATTGACCCATTTACATATTTAACTTTTCCTTATGTGAAAATACCTATACATCAATTAGTATGGAAAGTAAAATGTAATAATAATAAAAAATCTTTATTGTACATGCACAAATAGAGATAAAAAACAGAAAATAAGTAAAATAAATAAAAAACACATGCGAAATTAATACCAAAAGAATATATAAAGTACAAGAATACTGGTATCCTGTACAACAGGCGATAATCACAATGACAAGGCCAACAACTTAAAATGTAAGGAAGTGCATCTTTAAACGATACTTAAAAAAAATAATGTTTTATAGCTTCTTATATCTAAAGGAAGGGAGTGCCACTATCGACACGCTGTGGCGTTACATGAATTACTATAAAAAAAGACGAATGAATAGGAATTTTCAATGTAGGATTGCGATCGGATCGAAGGAATCGGTAATGTGAGTCGCCCTAAAATTCAAAATGATCCTTGAGGTACGGTGGGGAAGTTCGATTGAACAGAATACAGTAAAGAAGGTGAAGTATATGAGTATTACTACGCAGGCGGATCGGGAGCTACTTGAGTTTTATACGGTAGTTAGACATATGACGTAAGCCGAGTATGAATCGTATGCACAAATTTTGGATGCGCTCAAGTTTATTTAACTGCTCCTTTCTTAGATCAAGATAACAAAGGTCAGCGTCTTCAAGAATCGGTAAAATGAGAGTATTTGCTAACGAATTTTTAGTTGGAATAGGAAGAAAATTGCGTAAACGTTTAACAGATCCCAGCGATGCAAACACCTTTCTACTCACTTTACTTATCTGAGAGTCCCAAGATAAGGTCTGGTCTAAGGTGATGCCAAGGTCTTTAACGGATTTACTGTAAGGTATAATAATTCCGTTAACAGATACCGGCGGAATAGTAGTTAGATCAATTCTTTGTATAAGCTTGCCACTACCAAGTATTATAAGCTGCGTTTTTATAGGGTTGAGTTGCAGACCAAATGATCCATATACTTATGCTTTCGTTTCGTATGCTTGTTGTTAAATACTATTAACGAAAGCTTCCCTAAGCTTTCGTTAATAGTCTTTACAACAAGAGGTAAGTCTGATAATTTGGTTTGAAGGTAGATTTGGAGATCGTTTGCATATAAATGGTAGAGAAAAGAAATGTGCTGAGAAATAGTATTAATAAATACAGAAAATAACAAAGGAGACGCCACCCTGCGGAACACCAGCAACAACAGGAGACCAATAAGAATACGAATCATGAATTCGTAAACGTTGCCGACGTCCATACAGGTAATTTCGAAACCAGTCAATTACATCAGGAGATATATTAAGTGACCTTAAAGTAGCAAGCATGACATCGAAGTCAACAGACCCAAAAGTAAGTCCAACAAGACTAGTATTGTAATTTACTGCCTGTCCATGCCTTTGCGAATATCACCGGTAACTTAAAAGTAACTCGTAAACAAGTGCAATTGTCGTACTATGACCAGGATGGAAGCCGGATTGCAAAGGACTCAACAGGTTATGACAATAGAGGAATTGTGTGAGCTGAAACTGAAGGAGGCGTTCAAGGGCTTTGGACAAAAAGGGAAGGATTGAAATTGGGCGGAAATCAGAGTAACTGACGGGATTCCTTTTTTTAGGAATCGGAACGACTTGGGCGTCTTTCCAAATTGAAGGACATTGATTACTCGTGATTGAATAATTAAATATAGCAGTTATTATAGGGTATATAATATCGAAGATGAGAATGATCACTTTCCTACTAAAGCATTCAGCACCTACTGCATCTGAATTGATGGCTAGAATGGTCTTCTTAACATCACCTACTGCAAATTGACTAAAACAAAAATGATAATGTACTAGGAGAGGATAAAGCATTGAGATGATTGATCGTATTTAATTTTGTTGTGTCGTTTATAACACTAGAAGTTCATATTTTGAGGATTTATCCTCCAATATACTCCAATAGATTAAAGAAAGTTTCAAACCTTGAATGTGTCTTTTTCTTCGATTACAGATTTGTGTATATGGCGTCGTTGATTATCTCTACTCATCATATTAAACGGCTTTTTAGTAGTTATTTCGATTTTTATCATTAGGATTCTCAATAAATTTAGATTTAGCAATATTCTTCTTATGCTGCAGTTTTTTGCATTGAAGCATGGTGATCATACAGTTTTGTAATAAGCGAGTTAAGTACGGCTTATCATCCACTGTATTATAATTCAGAGCTTAGTCCCAGTCGATAGCAACTGCATCGCGCAAGCAATTTAAATCTATACCACCAAAATTATGTTGCAGAAGGATTCTTGAGTTAGCTTTCGAGGGCTTAACTTTATACGATAAAAAAAATGAGGTCATGATAGGATAATGCCAAAGCTGGGTATTGACCATGTTTTTCAACGTTGTCAACAGAAGAAACAATGATTAAAAGAAGCAATGAAGGAACGCAATTAGCGAAATTATGAGTTGCGGATGAAGGGAGCTTATGTAAATATGCGCCTTCTAATAGCGACTTTAAACGAGAAGAGCGTTGATTATTTTTCATAATTAAAATAAAAATAAAATCACCCATTATAATGGTTATGATTTACAACGGCTTACACAACGGAACGGAATACTCTGTGCAAAATTTTAGTAAAAATTTTCGACACATCCGAGAAGTTAAAATCTAAAGTTTTAGAAAGTGAAGGGATACTAAGGATACTAAGAAACTGTCATTACTGCTCAATCCATCGGAAAAAGTGGAAAAAGAGAGAAAAGAATTGTCAAGCATGTTGTTATTAGCCCATTGTATTAGAAGTAATTAGAGGATTATAAAAATATTAATAGGATAAATATATAGTAATAAATATAGTAATATAATAAATTGTAATACTTAAATATATATGAATATGATAAATTATTATAACTTGAAAATAAAAATATAAGTTGTAACTATATTAAAAGGTAATAGACCTTTTCTAATTTCTTAATTTGCTAACCACCAGCTAGTTGCAAGGAAAAGATAAAATTGCAAAAAATATACATCTAAAATTACACGGGTATGACCATTATGCACAATACAAACGAAAAAACAAACTGCAAAAATTTATAATAATATATACATTACAAACAAGTTATATTATATAGTAAAAATATAAATAAAAAGAATTCTGAACAATTATTACTACTTATTAAAGAAAGAAGTTACTAACGTAGACTACTTATTAATGATAGGAAGTTATAACAAAAATATTAATAACACATTATATTAGTAGCTAACAAAGCAACATCTAAAGTGTAACTTTTTAACTTCTCGTTTACATCGTTGGACCACTATTTTGTTGTCAGAACTTTTTGGAGCTACCACACTGTACTGCACCATTGGTGGAGACTTTTCTGGAGCGATGGGTATACCCTGGACGTCTGTCATGCACTCTAAACGACAAGGCAATTCGTTCGGGGCTATAATATAGATGACGCCATCGCGTGTCCAGCACTTCCCCACACCATACCTCTCTCTTGTGAGCATGAGCAATGAAATAGGCCTGGGCTTTACTTCCATGTGAACGACCCAACCGGTATGCTGTTTTTATGTTCGAGGTGGAAAAATGAGTAAAATTGAGGGGTGAGTGGGTTATCTGCCACTAAAGTCACAATAATTAATAATTAAATGTCAACATCTTCCGATTTATTCTCAGCTACATCGTGAAGAAGAAGGGTTTTGCGTCTTCTAGATATCACCATACGGTCTATATCCCGGCTTAGAAGTTCAACCTGTTTTTGCAAAGAACTCAGTGCTGTGTGAATAAAATTCTTAACAGATGTGAATTCTGCAGTTATAGATGTTATTGTAACCTGTAATGATGTTTTGCTCAGGTCTTGTTGAAACTCGTTCATTCTGGCATTACATATCTCAGCCATAGCGGTAATGCAATCTTTTAATGCATCCATGGTAAACTCGTATATGTAGTAAAGTGGGTAGTGAAATTAAAAGTTGTTTCGCGAATATTTATTAAAGGACAGCACTAGCGGTAGTTATTTATTTTTTACAAGCACATAATTTACTTAAAATACTTGAGAAAATATATTAAAAATCTATCTCAAATAAAGAGCTTAAAAAACAGCTGTTCACTATAATTCCTTATTCTTCTTTTTTCTTATAATTTTATAATTTTAATTCCTTATTCTCCTTATAATTTCCTCCATGATGTCAATAAAATAAGATCCCCACTGACTCAAGTCATAAGCAATACAAATTTTGATATTTGTTTGCAACACATATAAGACCATGCCCGTATTAATAGACTCTTAATATAGCCTACTCGATACAAATCTCTACAATCCCTTAAGACCGCGCACATGAGGTTTATTAACGGAACCATTGGCTTACATGACTGTATATCATGCGGTACCTAGGCTCTAATCGTATTAAATAGCCTAATAGTCAGGATTACTCCAAGTGCTTAATTAAATCGCTGTAAAGTTATTGTTTATGGGTTTCCTAGTAGTTGTAGGTAGCTAGTCATTTTGAAATTGAAAATTGACATTGTATGTGTGTTGATATTTCATCGTTCGCAAGAAATAATAATTTCATAAATATTTGTAATAAAATCCCAAAAAGTCCTTAACTTTTTTTTAGTCTCTATGCGCACTTAAATAATCTATACATCTCTATATCTCTATATATATATACATAAAAATAAAAATGTAACTGATCGCTGCCCGTACATGGACGATATATGAAAAAAGATATTATTGGCAGTATTTATCAGTATAATAGAACAATTATTCTTTATTTTCTTTTCTGGTTGTCTGTTGATTTGTTTGTCTGACCGAGTTCTCTATATAAAAACGGCTGAACCGATTTATATGCAGTTCATACTTAGTGTTTACTTCATTTGAATCGAATTATAAATAAAAATATTACATCCATTTAAATTATAAATTTGAGCAAAGTTGAGTATCACAGGCGGGTAAACAAATTAGTTAGTGTTGTAGTTTACGCAGTCGAGGCCGCGAGCGGGTCGCTAGTTACATATACAGTGCGATAAATTGCGCAAAAAAACATTTCTTAAGGTACTATCCTTTTTATCAAATTAGGAGTTGTTATTGTTTTGTTGTATTTAATTAAGTACCTACACTTTAAAAAAAACGATTTTGTCAACCAAATTTAAATAAAAAAATTCTGTAAGCAATTAAAATAATTGGTTTGAATATTTAAATATTAGTTTAGCTTTTTACTAGAAATAATAAATATAATTATTTAATCCAGATGAATGATAAAGCTAAAACAAATATTATCAAATATCGTAACTTATACATTACGAGTAATCTTTGTAAATAAATGTACATTTCAATAAATTTTAATAAGTTAATACCTTTTTATTGATTATTACAAAAACTTGCTCCAAATGTAGACTTTAATTAAGGAAAATTGTTAACTAAAATATATATTTTTAATGGAGAAAAGAAATTGAACAAGAAAAATTCTAACGTTGGTATTTTCTTTACAAATTCGAAACAATATAGAGCTATATCTTTACATTTTCTTCGAATAGCCGGTGGTATTTACTGAAAAACTTGAGCTTTTACGTCACGATGAACAAAAGTAGCGGTAATAAGTCTGCAGAACTCCACGAAACAACTGAAACTACCCCACACAAAAAATGAGAAAGTCTATTGATGTCCAAATAAAGTATAGTTTTAAAAGAAACATTATTGATATTGTGTAAAAGGTATAAAGTATTTAAAATTTCCAATTTTTTTAATGTTTTCGAAGTAATTTCTACTTAAGAGTATTATTTTTTTTTCTTTTAGTTCCTATGTAGTTTTATTACACGTCAATGTTCGGCATGTTTTGGTTAAGTTGTGTTTAAGGGTTTAGCAGATAAGATAAGGCGGCCTTTAGTAACATATCTGCTCTATATTTAAGTTTTAGACAGTTCGTGAATTACTAACAGTTGTATAATATAAAGAGTGTATAGAATCTATTCATTTTATATGTCTGAAAAAAATACTTCATAAAAAGTATGTTTTAATCTAAATACATATGACCAATGAAGTGGTGACGACTATAATTAAAAAATAAATATTATAAACATTTACATAGTATTGTCATACCATATGTCTATGTTTATATGCTTGTCGGCATTTGAATTTTACTCGTTGTAAATGAAGAAATTATTGTAATGGCAATTTTCGTAAAGGATAATTTTTTTTTACTTATTATACAGTCAGTGGCCGGTCTGGTAGGAATAAAGTGAAATTTAAAATTATGCTTATTAAAATTTATAACAGAAGGCAATTTTACATTTTTAACACTTTCAACATTTAAAGTGTTAATCACACACTTGTGAAATTGAAAAACATATTTAAAAAACGTAAAAAAACTTTAACGCAGCGGGATTCGAACCCGCACTTCTTGGTAAACGCATGGCTTAGGTCACAGCGCTTCGACGGTATCCAAGAGGCGCGGGTCGAATCCCACTGCGTTCCAACTTTTGTACGTTTTCTAAATATGTTTATTTTTAAGACTTTTTAAAATGTTATTAAGATATTTAGGTAATTGAAAAACATTTTCGGAAAAAGAAAATTTGCCGCTTGATAAAACTGAGAACATTATAAGTCAACGATTATTTTTAATGTATATTAATTTTGTTACGATTATATTAAAAAAAGCGGTAAAAAGGTCTTTTACCGGAAGCCAGCGCCATCAGTATTCTGTGTAGCACTCGACTCGAGAAAACAAATTCCCAACATTGAATTTTATTAAACGAGTTGAATATTAGGACTAGATAGATATATAAACTTGAATAGACATTTTAATTTCATTTTAAAGATTTTGATACAATTATAAATTTGAACATTTTCTTTTATCCTAATTGAAGCCTTGTCTTTTGATATATTTTACGTAACGTTTATAAGTAAGTATTCTCTTACATTAATATATTTTTTAAATATATTTCTTTGGTATTACCAATTCTTTTCATATTTTATTAAATTAATCATATTAATTACATTACGGTTTAATAACCCATAAAATTATAAATTTAAACAGTTGAAATTCTGCTCCATTTGAATTATTTTATGAACTAATTATATATAAATTTTACAGTAAACGGTCAGCTTTTTAGAATATACTATGATAAATCTTAGTATTTTATTTATCAGTATACAACAAATTACTATTACAAAATTTAAGCGATGGTTTAAAATATTAAATTGATACCAGCTGAGAGTAGAGATTTGTAACCTAAAAACAGTATCTCTGAAATATACTGACGTCAATAAAGTTCAGCTAGACGTTTCATATCTTTCGAATGCAAAGATTTGCTAACTTGCGGTTCTTGGTTTGTGATATTGGCGTTTGGATTGAACTCCGCCTATATAAGTCGCTTTTTAAAGAACTTGTACGAATTCATAAGAAAATTTGAATTTTATAAGTTTACATAAAGATTTATACATTTATACGGGATATACTAAATGCTTTGTTAATTTCTATAGGTCGTTTATCCACAGAGAAAGGCTGTGTACAGAAACTATCTTTGAAACTACTTATTTACCTATATTTCATTTTGACCATTATATATGATTTAATTGGGTATTAGGTATAATTTCTAAAAAACATAATATAAGTAACGTCAGTCTTGTGTATTTTCTGTTATACTTCACGCTTTTGTAAAAAAATATCTCTTATACACGCTTTTGTTTTAAAACCTTTTAAAATAAAGTTAGGTGTAAATAATATTATATAATTAATTAAATGGGCTCTATTCCTACTGCTTTTTAGTTTTATCCATCTGTCGTTTCTTTACGTAGATATAGAGTGAACTAGTGTTTTGATATTTTTTTATATTTTACATATAGTGGTTCCGCCTTTTGTTACCAGACTACAGACCAAAAATATTTTTAATGTACATTTGAAATATAGTTAATACTTTAAATACAGACACGCATCTATCAATAGAGGGCCATCGTGGCGAAGTACGACAGCGTTTGTCTGTAAACGCGAATGATATTTAAAATATTTTCATTTCTCCGCTCTGGTACCTACGATAAAGTGATCCGCCATTCATTATCTCGATCGTCATCTCGATTTCAGGCCGAAAATGAAGAAGTGTCTTGACTCTTTCAAGTTTGTATCGGATCTGCATTAATCATGAGTAAAGTTACATATTTACCAACGGCCTCACTTATATAGTTTGAGATTTTTATTATTTTTGTAATAAATTTTATAATATGGTTTAAAATTATTCGAGATATGCTCATTTTGCACCTGCAGACTAGGTTTGGTACAAGCTGTATCACAGACGGCTCGTTCTCTGAGATTCAATTTTAAAAATTTGTTCCTCTCACTGAGACGCACTCTGAATACAAATAGCACTGAGATATTACTAGTGTTGGCCACATTTTTAAACTGAATTTGCTTTCTTCAAAGTTGTATATTATTTCAGTTATCTCGAGTCAAAATGTTTTATTCAATAATATTGTATAGAACTTATTTAGAAAGGTTTTTAAGAATAATAATATATTTTATGTGTAAATAAGGTAAAGTATGCGTATGTCATCGAAAGCGATGCTTCAAATATGTAAGTAGCAAAAAAACTCTTCACCATTTGAATTTATTATTTGTCATTTGTAAACGTTTCATTTAAATGAAAATTCCTTTACAATAATAAAGATAATCTACTATTCAGTTATAAAATCAATATTTCGATTCTCGAAATTATAAAAAAAGTAATGTAAAAGAATTTTTATTTACATTTATTTTAAAAATTTCACTTATACAATACAGTAATTAATCCGTTCTCTATATATTTCGTTTATAAAACCATAATGTTTAAATATTTTAGTAAAAAATAAAGTTTTACTACTAAGAAAATGACTCTAGATTTACTACTCTTATAAGCTAAAGACATATATCTTAAAGCATAATAAAAGTATCTGAATAACTTATTCTAAGTCTTGTATCTGTGAAATGATGAAAAGTAAATGTGTTGTCAAGAAAACGTGACGTACACCCTTATCGCTTACAAATATTTGCGCTTGTGAGCGCTCATGTGAGCCGAACGCAGCAGAACGTGGTATATTGAAATTATTATTTTTTAGAATTACTCTTGCTACTTACATGTCAAAGGATATGTCTTAGTGCAGCATTCCATTTTATATTATTTTACATTTGGACTCAAATTCAAAAGAAGTTACAACTAATTAAGTGAATTGACAAATTCACTTAATTAGTTGTAACAACAAAAAATATTATTTGAACAGACCTCCACCAAATACAAAGATATTCTTATTTTCAATTCCATATATTCAAGAAAATTTTAAGATAATTCCCCCAAGCTCGAAAACTTTACGACATATTAGTTTCCTCTACAATTTTAGCTTTATGCTAATAATTTCAATTCGTTTCAATTCTATATTTCATGGTATAGAGAAAATTGGTATCCAAGCACATAAAATATAGGGTGGCTTTGCTTCGAAAAACCCGGCGCTAAATACGAAACCAGTTTATCAGGCATTTTCATTTCGGTCAATAATATATTTCGCGTGCGGTACGCGTACACAGTGCTAACGGAAATTGAATGCGAACTACTATCGGGTATGGACAGCGCATGACAGGATGGACGTGTACATTACGGTACGGTGACTGACACACTATCTGCCTATCAGTTTCGAGCACAAAGACATCCATCTCGCGTTGCAACAACTTCCGCTGACGGGTTTCAATTACGTTCAAAGTTATCGCTGCGCTACATTCGTTTTGATTTCAGTGATAGACTTATAGAGACAGATGTACGGATGGAGTAGATTGATTTGGAGGAAAAACTTATTTGCGTTTTAGATAGAAAAATGGTTATTTTAGCCAATTTTTGTTGGCTAAAATATTTTTATTATTAACCGTTTAATTTCAGTTCAGTTCTTTTATTATAGCGATTCGAACGTGTAAGTAGAGTTCATATTACTTCGCCCATGTTACGTTGTATGAAGAACACACGAAGGAGATTAATTAATAAGAAAGAGATAATATTACATTATTTTAGATTAAAAGTATATAGAGATCCAGTAACATATTACAACCTTAACCTATAACAAAACAAACAAATATTTACAACATTCCTATATATCTTAGTAATATATCTACAATAAAGCAGTAAAAAGTGTTGTTTCTGTACATTGAATGTAATTACAAGAACATAATAAAGGGGGATGAATAAACCGAAATAGAATATGAATCTTTGATTTTTAAATGATTGTGTCCGTCTGTTCGTATCGTATTTGTATTCAACTGGACGAATTTGACAAAACTTTTTTTATTGTATAGCATTTATACCTCAACAGGACTTAGGGTCTAATTGATTTCGAACATTGGAACATCTGATGTAATTTGATTTGAATGATGAATGATCATTAAAATAAATTTATGATGATATATATGGTTTAAGTCTCAAGTGTGTGACTTAGCGTAATTGAGTTACAATTACCTTATCTACATGAAGTTTATTTATAAGTTAAATACAAGAATAGTTTTTAAGGAACCAATCTTTTCTCTTGTACGAATGATGAAGAAGTTTCCTATATAAACAAAAGTTAGACGGAAGCCACGTATCAGAGGGAGGGAAGATTCCCGAACTATCAACAACTTTCAATAATCCCACTAACTTCATTGTAACGAACATTATTTTGGCAGTTAACTAGCGCTTTTCCTGTCGTTGCCATTAAGCCACAGTGTCAAGAGGAAAATAAATTTGCAACACATATCTTTAACATGTAGTTTTTACAACTATATTAGAACTAAGTCTGGTATTGCTAATATATAAAATTGTGTTTAGAATGTACTTAATGATATATAAAAATTGATACCACAATAATTATTGCTGTATATTTGAAGGATACGCACGATACATAAATATACGTAATGGGTATAAAATATATTTTTTCAAATAATATAATAATAAAAAATATCTTTATTGGAACTTAATAGAATTAAGAAACACTACTTTATTCAATATTCTTGAACAACTAAAAATAATTATTTTTTTATAATATGTAATGTTTGCTAAATGTTACTTAGTTACTGGCGGGTTACATTTAAATAAAAAATAAAAATAAGGAGAAGTGTATGTTGGCTGGAGTGTGATCTGAAAATAGAAGCTCGGTAATTTGTTCATATTAAATTATAAAAACAATACAAATTTAATATTTGAAAGTGTATAGTTAAACTTTATCAATGCACGGGAACATAGTTGTTCTAGTGGTATTCGAGATTTGTAAGGTTTATATTTGTATAATATGAAGAATTTGTTGATAAGTCAATATCACATTATTAATATGAAGGTAACATAAAATAATGAAATTAAATTATAATATTAATGGCAATAAAGTTTAAGAATGTTCATTCTATGACATTTATAAACTTTGGTAAATAGAAATAAACTAAAGAGTCTGCCGCCATTTATGGACCGATAGAAATAAAATAACTAAATACTATAAATGTAAAGGGATGTTTAATACACTAAAGGTTAAGGAAAGTTTAATCAAATAAAATAGTCAAAACTGTATTTAAATCGGTTTAGCCCTTTCTGAGATAAGCGTGCACTAACGCACAGACAAACAGACAAATTTTAAAATGTTGAGTTCTATTATAGAAAACGTATAAAAATTTGAACGCAGCGGAATTTGAACCCGCGCCTCTTAAAAACCGTTTTTATACGTTTTCTAAATATGTCTTTCTCAATTTCCTTAGTGTGGAAATAACACTTTAAAAAATGTTAACAAAATTCTATTACATTGATAAATGCGCCGCAAAAAAATATAGTCTTAAATTAAATTCCATATACAGACAGCGATCAGTTACATTTTTATTATATGTATAGATATTTGTATATAGTCTAACTACTGACACATCATATACGAATAAAGTATTAATATATGATGCGTTGAAAGCTTAAAGATTTGCGATTTAAGCTTTAAGAATTGGTGAAATTTTAATGTATACAATATATGTATAGCGATACGTCATGTAATGTATCACGACTATTGGGGTTCGGTGAGCTTATAGTTTCGGATAACCGATGGTCGTGATATGATTCAATGTTGCATGACTTCACTGAGACTGATGTGTTTTTGTATCATGTCTGTTGCGGTCTTGCGTTGCGTAATCGATACTTCTACGGTGATGGACATAGATAACTTATAATTTGTTACATACGACTGTCGGGGCTCCATGTGCCTGAAAGGCATTGTAAGATAAACCTATATGATATACGTTAACTGTTCCGTTGCGTCTTGGAGGGTTCAATGTTTGGTCGGTCGTATCCGCCGATCAGTCGGATTTTACGGCATATAGCATGCCACACAGGGGTCTCTAAGTAATTTGTTTCTGGGTTATGATTACCAGCAACAGAATAGACTTCTTATATCCATATAACAAGAAGATAAATAAGACGCGGCATCTGTTTTACCTCGAACGAGCTGTGAGTGATTGCAACGGAAAATCTATGAATTTTTATTTACAACTAGCAACGTGCTCGCGGCTTCACACGCGTGAACTATAGTTGTTTCATATCATATCATTTCAACAATGAAATTCCTGGAAAAACTAAATAAAAAAGAAGAAAAAAATAAGCTTAAGTTCATTGCAAGACCTTGAATTATCTTTATATAACATTTCATTACAATCATTTCAGCGCTTCGGCCGTACTGGCGTCACAGATTGACACTCTTGCATTCATAATACTAATATTAGTATGAATTACTTCAATTTACTACATGTTGGCATTGAAGTTGATCTAAAATTATAATTTTCTTTACAGTGGTATTCTTTTTGTATCTAAGTCTTTCACATCAGGCTATTATCATTTTTCTCAGCTTCACGATTCTCTTGGAAAACAGGTCCTACTGATACTTCGAATTCGAGACGTTGCGTATTAAATGCCGAAATATCTGTGTCATACCGAAGAAAAAAAAAATACAATACAAATATTCTCTGAAGTTGGTCTCCCAACCATCGTGTTTACTGTCAGACATATCCCACTGTGCAATAATTTGTTAACGAAAACTGCTCACCATACTAAACTTTTTTTACTAATAAAGCACTTACTTATTTCTTATAGTTAAACCATTCTTCTAGCCTTAGCTAGTTCTTTTTCAATTGCACTGGATCTTTCATTTTTATATGTTGACAGGAAGTACGCATCACCTTGAATAATTTGTATTAAGGCCGCTTTTACTTATTTCTTATAGTTTAGCTGGTCAATTATAATTCTACAACAGGTGTTCCACTCTTCCAAATTAATTATATCCTAAGTTCTGCTCAGGGGCAAAAGCTATTCAACAAGAAACTACTACAACAAAATACTGTTGAAATTGAAATTTGGACTAAAAATTATAAACAATCCTGGCAGATGGTAACTTTCTTGTCTCTTAAATTTAAACTTCAAATGTTTTAGACAATTGTAATATTTTTTTAGTCTAAGTATTTTTTCTTAAGAGAAACGCGGTAAGCCGTGTATTTGCGGTCCCAAATTTGACGTTGTGAATTGAATGCCAAAATTAGACCCATCGTTTTCTTATCGGAGAGAAAAAAATTTAAACAATATAAACATAAGAAATAAAAAAAATTGTCTAAAGTGGGAATCGAACGCACCACTATCGCATTTACGGTACGATGGCCGCAAAGTTTAATAATTTTTATTTGATAACTAAAACTGCCCGCCCCACTGAACGACTTTTACTAATTTGACATTGACTTATTTCTTACTGTTTACCTGGTCTATCATGGCTCTTCGTTAGATTTTCCAGATTTATAATTGTTATATGACAATGAAAAATGCCTATCACGTTGAACAGTGTTTGTAATGGGGGCATTTTAAGTCAACATTTCGTCATTTCCTATAGTTTATCCCCGTAAAATGTTGTTTCGTAAATATATTCAATGTACAGATAACTTTTTTACTCATTTATTATAGCATATATAAAGTCTTCTAGTGGTATTTTTTATGTATTTAATATGTTATAAATTAAACTTTTCTTAATATTGTTCCCTCTCTGAATCTCTGAATTAAAATTCTTGGATTACTTATGGAGACAAACGTAAAGGGACCTAACCGCGTGACGTATCATTATTCAAAGTATTATATAAAGTATATATTTTATATAAAAGTAAATATCAGTTGAATTTAAATCATTACAAATTCATTAATATTTCAAAGTTATTACTTTATCTTGTCGATATATAATATTATATACAATAAACAGTTCTTAAGTTTCACTTACATAAAGATTTGATATTTAATGATGTTGTCTTTATATTTGTATAATATATAAGTTACAAAATTATAAGCTAATTTGGTGTTATACACTGTGGTGTTTGATTGAACTTTGAAGTCAAACGGTAAAGTAATTAATTAAGTCAGCGCCTCTTTGATGCCAAAATAGGTTGGCCTTAAATGTTACTCAAGAATTATGCGGATGATTAGTTTCGGTCAGTATTGCTTTGTGTGATTTACGTATACTAAATTTTATATATATATATATATATACAGATTATCGCTAATGTAAGATTGTAGCATATTAAGATTACCTCATATTAATAAATTTTGTCATTCGATATATCTAAGTTATTGTGTGAATATGAAATAGATAGATAGATTAACATATTCATCAATAAAAACTATACTTACTACTAAAAAAATATATATGTATAAATTTTATATTAGTTTAATGTTTTTTTTTATTATATTTTGTGATAAAATTAAGAGGCAGGTTGAGTAAGTGAGATTTTTTTGCCATTTAAACACAATTGGTGAAAATTATCTTATCTTATATAAACCCATCAAAATGTGTTAGTTGCGTGAAATTGATAAAAAGAAGGAGAAATGTGGAGAACGGAGTGTCTTGACACTAGGTTCTCTCTAAGTATCCTGCTTTGTGAGAAAAAGTGTGAAGCTGCCAAAAAAAAATTATGTACTATATATATATATATAGTGTAAGAAAAAGGGAATGTTTTTTTTGTTCGAAATTAAATTATTCAAAGGATACGTGGTTATTGAGGTATACAATGATTGGCAATTAAAAAATATGTACTGACTACGTATTTGTAGAATAGAAATACAGTGTAATACAAAATTAAGGCAAGTTTATAATGAATGTTTATAGCTTTAATATCCTTCGACTAGATAGTGGAGCTAGTCGATTAACAATCCCAGTTGTATGCAGAAATTGTTATTTTTATTGCGAGAGATGCTCTGTTCCTTAAATACTATGATTTGTACAATATTTTAAATTTGCCACTGCATTCTGCACTTCCTGCCGTTTTAGATGTTTGCCTGGTGGGTTGGTTTTTATTTTTCCATATAATAAATTAAATGGAATTAAAAATTTAAATAATTATATATAAACGCTATGATGGGGAAGGTCAGGACATAATATGAAAAAGGCACATAAGATATTCGCTTGCTCAACAATATATCCCCGTCTAGTGTACATAGCCTTTCTAGAGGGCGATGCAATATGTGTTTGTTCCAGACCGTATCATCGTTTTTATAAGATATCCCTGTGAGTCAAGATTTACGGTTCGATTCATCCTACAAAGTTTACAACTCCTTCAAAGCTAATACTTTGGTTTCAAGCGGAACGTCCACAATAAGAATCCTCTTAAATTTAAGAGATATTTTTTTCACTTTTATGCTTTTTCCGCATAGAAAGATAATCAGAGAGAATCCAGTGTTAAGACACTCTGTTCTCTTCTTTCCATTCGAATTTAGAGCATTGTTTGTGGAGTGGCGGACCTCAACGCCACACGTTATTCTGTTCACCAGAACGGAGAATTGAAATAATCATTCCACCCAGTAGAAAACGAACCCAAAACCAATCGTGATTACAGTTAGATACTGTCCCACCTGTGCCCTGAGTCCTGATGTCCTGAGTGTCATGTGAACTCTAAAAATGTATAATTAATAGTTATATTTCATACAATAAAAATATTATTATAAGTAGGTATGTACTTCAAAAATGACCTAATAATATGCCTCACAAAACTAATAGAATATAAAATGTTATACAGAATTTTAGTATTTTTACTATCTTAAGTGTGCAAATAACAATTTGAAAGAATGTTATATAAAATACGGAAAATACCCTCTCCATTTTATTAATTTTATTGAAAATATACTTTAACCTTCGCCCTTTTAACATTTATAAGTATACCTATGTGTGTTGAATGATATCCATATATATATATTATACACACGTACTTACATTTTCATACACACAAAATTATGTAGGTATTTCGTATTACGTTTGGACTTACGTATTTTTCTATCATTAGTATAAAAAATGTAAAAATACATTATATTGTGTAACACTTTATATTTCCCTATGAAGACTATCTTCATTAAAAGCTCGTAACTAAGTAGCTGCGACGCCCCTATAAAAGGATAATTTAACGATCCTCCCCTATTTTCTTGATAGCATTGGACTTTCTGACGAAGAGTTTCTTTCCTGCTGTAAAATTTTGAGCCTGTAACTTTTAGTACTACTTACCATGATTTGTTAACATATTTTAGTAAATTCAAGATAGTTTTAAATGGAATTATTAATAGCATATGTTTTTTATATTGAAATATACACTTTCAAAAATCCGACACTATACAGTAGTGTGTAAAGATAAAAATTGCAAAAAACAATGCTTTGGAAAGTTGTGGATTAAAATTTACTTTTTGTATCCAGACGCAATAGCGTGTCAAGCTAAGTATATTTAAGAAGGTAATAGAACTGGCGAGCAGCACCGTGTGTACATTTACACGGACCATTTGTGGCCAGTTTTCAAGCCCTTATCACTCAAAAACTATCCCACATAGACATACAAAATTGGCTTACATATTGAGACTTTTGAGATAGATATGTGCTTTAAATTTCATAAACACACCTCAAACGGTTATATAGATATTAACATCCGAAATTCGTCATTTTTATCACTGACTGACTATAGAAAGTTAAAATTTGGCATCCATATAGGTAGTTGGGTAAATGCAAACGTTTTTTTTACATCATTTTATTATAACACTTCAATTAACTGATTCTATTAGAAACACTACCTTATAGTGCCTACATCCTAATCAGCATTCAAAATTAATGATAGCTGGTCATTATGTGGATTTTAAGATCCAAAGTGTAGAATCATCTATCTATCTTTTCTTAAAAAATACTTTTAATATTTGTGGTTATATCACAATGCGGTTATATTATTTCACATGTTCAAACTTTTTTCATCGGCATAGATGATTATAGTAAATTCATGTCAAAACAAACCAAGATCAGATTTAGGCTTAAATATATTATTTCAAATTATAAGAAGAAATAATGTTTTTAGTTGTTTTAAAATATTTTACGTTGTAATAAATAAATTTCTGGATTGCCTATTGAACTTGGCACCTATTTAGATCTTCCTTCTTTTTTCATTGGAGTCAACAATCAAGGCATATAACATAACAACGAACTTGGCTCTCATTTCACTTTTATGTTCTGATGATATCATAATTTACGCAATGACACAAAGGCGATATTCATTTACTGCGATTTAAAAATATTTGCCTGTTTTTTCCATATAAAAGCTTTTAAGCTCATACCGTTGATATTATAAAACTAAACTAGCTCTCAAGATGATAACTTAATGTATCATACACAAAGGTGAGTAAAGTTATTGTCACTGAAGGCATATTATATTTTTATTATGATTATTATATAAATAAGCTATACACTACGTCCATTTTACGAGAGATTTTCACACAGGCATAGAGAACATAAGTTAATATAGCTAGTGTCAAGACACTACCACTAATATCAAGATAAAGCTCTATATTTCCACCCGAATTCAAGTCTTGAGTTGCTTAATTTTATGCCACGTCGCGCCACTCTTAGTCTAGTACACATCTTTCTTTAATAGTCAGTCAGAAGAAAAATTGGGAACAGACATGATAAAAAGGTACCGATACCTGATGATGATAAAGACATATTTAGAATACATACATACGTATAAAAATTTGAATACAGCGGGATTTGAAGTTGCGCCTCTTGAAAATCGTTTAAGCGCTCTGACCGCTAAGCCATGCGTTCCACATCCGGCTATGTCGAAATTCTTATACTCTTATTACGACTTATATTTGTTGTTAGCATCTCTGTAGTGAGATTTATACAAATTTTTGCTACCCAAAGATTGTTTGAGGATGCTATTTACTAAATATTTTTAACATCTTTTTTAAAGTGTTATTCGCACACTTCGGAAATTGAAAAATACATATGTGGAAAGCGTATAAAATTTGATTACAGCGGGATTTGAACCGGCGCCTCTTGAAAATCGTTCAAGTTCTAAATATATCTTTTTTAATTTCCTAAGTGTGTGAATAACACTATAAAATGTTAAAAACCTGATGATGATGATGATGTACCGAAGATATAGTATACAGCATACTTTAAATGAACCTGTCTTTAACGTTACTAAATAACTTAACAAATAACTAGAAATGCCTATCAATTTTTCAAAGATTTTTTATGAAAGAAAAATTTAAATAGCAATTTTTGTTTTTTTTCTCCAATATCGGTAACCTAAATAGGTTTTTCTTGAATATATAATACTCGAAGTATGTTTTTTCGTGGCAAATATGTATGTATATTGCTATAATTTAGGCCCCCTATCCATTCATCTCAAGTAAAGTGCACTTCAAATGGCCGTTAGTCATAAGCACGTTTTATCGTCTGTTATTGATACAGTAACATTCTGCTTTGTATGTAAACGTGCCTTTTATTAATACATTTAGAATATATATTATATAATAACCTACGTAAAATGTATTATTACGGATTCAACCTAAGTTAGAGAAATACAAATAGATTAGATATAATAATTTTCCTGAATAGGTATCGAACTCGCAACCCATCGCGTTTACAGCCCATACCGCTGTCCCGCAAACAGGCTCAATTATTTGGCTAAGCTAACATACAGAGGTGCAAATTTATCAAAGTAATAATTCAAAGGAAAATCTCTTTACTTTCAATATTCCTTTTGAATAGAGAATTGCATTGCATGATTTGTGCAAATTTTTTCTTACAGGTGCTAACACAAAATAAATTGTTAAGCATGGAGCATATTATTCTAAAGCCGACTAAGTATAAATTTCAATATGTTTGTTTCTACAAATGATAAAGAAAATTTAAAATAATTGAATTTATTGCATAATCAGAAGAAGCTAACAGATGGCAAGCGGAACTAGCAAATAGCAAATACAATCTGCACATGTGGGTTTGACGTAACGCATCGTACAGCAACACAACTTGTTTTTCTAAATCGGACAGCTCTTCTCTCCAGCGCGTTGGTAAGAGGTATTACATTCTACCCCTTTAAAAACTTGCCTGCTGACCCGCCCTTGTCAAACTTTGACCATTTAAAACCGATACTAAACTTAATACAGAAAATACCTTTAGTAATAAATTATTATAATTGGCGATTCTATTTCTAGATCGATTAGATAGATGATAATATTTCTACATCTAATACAAGCCAACACTTACTAAGTGTGAAGCTTCCAGAAGCTGGTATACTACAAAAATGTAAATGAATAAGAAAATATTTAGTAAAACTTTCATATACTTCGTTCAGCTTTGCATTTATGGACATTGGATAAATCCAATATGATAATAAATATTGAGGAAGCATGGTCAATTGAATAGCGAGCTTTTTATTTTCATAGAAATAATATTTTCTTTGAAATATTGGATACAATTGTTATAGTCGATAGATTTCGAGTACCCACTGTTAAGTGGCTGGTACACTTACGTAACCTATTTCATTTATTGGTAGTAAAACAAACTACTTTAGATATGTTAATGCGATTTTAATGACTTATTCCTGGCTGTAGCAGTTGTTGCTGACAGCTCTCTTTAATTTACTGGTGTAAATACTTTTTATTCAAATAAATATTTTTTATAGTTTAGTTCTCCGCATAACCGGGCAGAGAAAACCAAAAAGTGGAGACACTCCGTTTTATACTTTCCACCCGAATTCGAGAAATTTCATGTTTTTGGCGGAATTCAACGCTGCACTTTGTCTTGTCTCCAAAGATAAAAATAACATTAAAATTTGAATTTATTAAAGAGAATCTAGTTAGAGGACATTAAATTTGGGCTCTCTTAGTACGTATCTGAGGATAAAAGCTAAACGTAAGCTATAATAGGTACACAACAAACAATATATTTACAAACAAACATTTTGGACAATTACTTATGTAATCGTAAAAATATATTTCTTTGTATTGAATTGTTTGTATTGCTAATAAATAAAATATTACAATAATAGGCAATAGTTTTATGTTCATATTTGAATTAATTTTAAATATAATCTTTATTAAAATTTCAAGTCAACATTGCGATACGATAATTATTAACGTTTAAAAAGTACGCACTCGTGGCGCGATGTTAATTCCTCTAGTCTGGGAAATGATTATATTAAAATTTTTCTGATTTTTGTATATCTGAGAAGAAAATACAGCGTTAAGTTGTCCTACTCAATACGCATTATATCTTGAATTTGGGTGGAAAGCGGAGAACGTAGTGTCTTGCTTTAAGTTCTCTTTATTTCCCACGCTATGCAGGACAAAATGTGAAGCTGTAAAAAAATAATAAGGTTCATAAGAATATCGGTATTAACATCAAAAAGGTACTTCACATTTCCCCCACACACTAAGTTCTTTAAAATGAAACAGTAATGACTTTTTACTTCACAAAGCATTTGAAGAATATTTTTTCTGACCTACGTATTAACGCTGTAACATCAAAAATGGGTTAATGGATGGCAAAATGACGTCATTCATCTTAGTTGGATTCCTCTTAACTATTACGCGCCGCTCCCTACTACCTAATTTCCTTCATTATTGTTTTTTTCATTTCGCACAGGAAACAAGAATGGTGTAGTGATTTACTATGTTATAACATCTACGCCTTTTATTTATATATTCTATGTATTTCTTAGTTTCGATGGAGTGTTTTTTTTTCTTAAAAGTTTTTAAGCATTGAAAGGAATTAAACTAAGTAGACAAATATGAATTACAACAATTTAGTGGAAAAGTTTTATCTTGATACTAATAATGTAATAGTAATGTACAACGGACAATATTATAAAAATATTTTCAATGCACTTGAAATAAACAAATAATACCTTGACCCTAATATAATTTTGTTGTATGTAATCTTAATAATAGGTAGCTAATTTAACGAAATTATACTTTAAATAATTAATTACAAAAGAGGATCCTCAGCTTGCTTTGAATTAATAAATAAATTATATTCTCTTAAGAGTTTTAATTTAAATATAAAAATATAAGCTTATTTAATTTATTACCGATAGATAGCTTGTATAAGTTGTTTCAACAATCAAGTGTCTTAAGATTCGTGTACACGAATCTTGAGACACTAGACTATTGTAATTGAGGTAATTTGATTTGAATATACTCGATATTTTATATGTAGCATATTGTATTCTTAAAATAACGTGCGAGTTTAGTAGCTTCATGCTTTTCCCAGCATAGCAGGGTAGTCAGAGAGAACGTAGTGTCAAGACAGTCCGTTCTTGACTTTCCGCTTTGTCGTTGGTACTAGAGCGGAGAAATAATAATAATATTATTATTACAATGCTTCACAGTAAAACATATTGCTATCTCGAAGGGGCCTCTACGTGTTGGACCTGTGTTCCCACGCAAGCCTTCCAAAGGACCGGGTTCTTTTGAACCCGATAACTTTTTCAAGAGATAATAATAATTGTTTATTGATTTAAGTACATGACAAACAATCACTCTAGATTAATTACAATTTTGTTTCTATTTCTGGAAATGACCATTGGCAGCCGTATACACTGGGTGGGTCACAGCCACCAGCAAAAATTAAAAATATAAACCATTCCCCCAAGTAGAATCCACAACCAATCGCGTTTACAGTTAGACGTTTCACTTCGCAGCGAGTTTAGAGTAATCTGTTATATGTGTAATTATTCGATTGTAAGTATGTTACATTTTCTTAAGTATCGCAAGTACGCCTCTGTTATTTACGATAACCATTTTTATCTGCTTGTAATAGAACTTATCCATGGATTCTTTAGTGCTATGTTAAATATTGAACGAATCGATTGAATGAAACAATTCATTGCCTCCATAGAACAAAAGAGCTATCTTGTTGTTTGCAGAAGGAATAGTTATTACAATTCACATATACAGTTAATATTCTTGCAATACACATGCAGTTCAATATGTGTCACATTACATGTTACACACATTACATGGACGAGTTTGTATAAGTTATGTGTAAACATACTATTGTACATTGATATATTTAAACATTATATATACTTTCAAAAAGGTATGTAATACGTGTATATTTACTAATGTAATTAAACTATAATGCCGAAGGTTTATTTTATATTATAAAACTCTAAAGCTATATTTTTTTATACTATTAACAGCATTTTATAACCTTGTTCAAAGTACAGTGGAGTAAATAAAAAAGTAATATTATGTAACATATCTAGAATATAAGTGTATCAAATGAAAGCATATTAAACTGAAATACAATGATAGGAAGAGCGGGTGTGAGTTGAAGAAAACATATTAAGTCGTATGCGGCGAGCATGTCGATTGTTTGCAACACTCGATTAAATCTAAAGAGCTTTTTCAAATGCTGTCCACAGGTAAATGTTTCAGTGATATTTATATATCATGTAAAGCTTTTAATAATGTATAGTCATAATGTTTTGTTAGAGTAGTATATATTTAAAACTTTTTATATATTATTCAATCCTTTTATAATTTAAAAGTGGTATTTATAAGTATTTTTAAGTAATTTTGTTATTTTAACTAATTATATGAAAATTGTAAACACCAATCAAATGACAAAAACAGATGTGATATCAAAAGACCTCACTAGAATTCTAAAAGCAAAAGAGATTGTATCTAGCATTTGTCGTGATAGTTCATGAGTCGCAATATTGAGCTGCCAAGTACCGATTCACAATATCTACTTATTATATCCCGTTTTATTCTTGTCTTTAGATCAGAACATTTATTACTGTCTTATTGCTTGTGGAGTGCTCGGGGCTGAGAGTGTCAACAACGGGTTATTATGTTGAGACTGGCGAAATTTAACAAGAAGAGAACCTTTGTGGTGCCAACATTTAGACAAATGCTAACGTTAGTCTTATAAAAATGTAATTTGTTATACTGAAATTGTAAGCTTATAAATATCTGAATTTATATCAAGCAAATAAAAACGTAAACTTATTATTTTTGTGGTAGCGATGATGAGATGTGGCTCATTTGTACTATTGCTGTTTTGAGTTCAAAGCTCACAAATTCATTTGATGTAAAGTTAGTAAAGCTTAAAATGAAAGCCTTATCCTGGCAGATAGCCTGGCAGGTATGATTTCGTCATGTAAAATGTAGAGTATAGGTTCGCCACGTAGTACTAAGTATGTAGACAATACGAGAAAATAGAGTTGAATAACTACAATATTTCTACGATATGCAGAAGAGTGATGACCAAAAATGTAAAATTATCAAATAAATATTGATTCTGAATGAAATGAAACTATTTTTAACCGGATTCATTGAGTATATTATTAGTATTTTTTATTATTATTAGTATAAAATACATTTTAGAAACCCCGACGCTTCGAACACTTCGGTTCAATATTGATAAAAATAGTTCAAAATGTATATGTATTATTATACTATAAATGAGTATGTATTTGTTGATTGATATTAAAAAATAATTATATAAATATTTAAGTACCTTCAATTCGACTCTTCATTTAAAATTGGTCATGCAGATTATCCTTGGGCTCATTAAGATTAAAATTTACCTTTTAATAGCCGTCGTACATTATTAATATCATCTTAAAATGGGTTGGACAAAGGAATTGGTGGCAAAGTCATTATTTTTCGTTTGTTTAGATATGCAAAGAGGGTCCTTGCTGTCTTTGTTCTGGTACCAATATATTTTTCAATTATCTCACAAAAAAAACAATTAATATAAAGTTAAAATCAATACATCACAAGTACTGTAAACAAGTTGATCTATATTGTTAACATTTTAAAGTGTTATTCGCACACTTATTCGCTTATTACAACTTATTTTTGTTGTTAGCATGGCATTGCATGGCTTAGCGGTCAGAGCGGTTGGCCGGTTTTGGAGAGGCCCAAGTTCGAATACCGCTGCCTTCTAATTTTTAAACGTTCTCAAAAATATTTTTCAATTTCCTAAGTGTGTGAATAACACTTCAAAATATTTAATAAATAGCACTTTCTCGTGCCAAACGATACGATTGATCGTAAAATAATGTTTGGGTAGCAGAAATATGTAAAATCTCTCTACAGAGATGCTAACAACAAAAATAAAATGTAATAAACATATAAGAATTTCGACGTACCCAGATGTAGAACGCATGGCTTAGCAGTCAGTGCGCTTGGACGGTTCGCAAGAGGCACGGGTTCGAATCTCGGTGCGTTAAATTTTTTTTACGTTTTATAAAAATATTTTAAAGGTGATCTATTAAAAACGCATAACCCAAAAAAAATAAACATAAATAAACATGTAAAAAAGGTGTTATTTTCAGATTCCAGTGTTATGAGGCGAATAGGAATTCTTGATGTAACAACTTAATGTGTATAAAGGTACTTTATGAAGGGATTTATGAAGAAGGCCTCGGTTGGTTTATGATCACAATACCGCCGACGAGTGCCGCGAGCGCCACCCCATTTCCTCACTGAAAGTTATAAAAACATATTGAAAATGAGATTCCCGTAGAGGACGTCCCAGCGAATATTATCTTGTTTGTGATTTGCCTGTTTTTGTGACTGCATGTGAAAAGTAATTGTATTTCAAGAAGTCTTTGAACAAAGCCGATATAAATGCTTGGCAATTTTATTAGTTTTATAAATATGGTGTCTAGTCGATTTTAAGAGCTAAGGACCTAGCTAAAGCTTAAGGGAATAAGATTGAAGTTGTGTCAGAATTTTTGGTTATTATTTGTATATTTGTAGAGAAAACGGATCATTCTGATATTTGTAAGATATGTTATTCATGTTATATATGTAAAAGTAATCTTACATGTCACTTACGTAGAAAAATATATTTTATATAATTTCTAGAAAAAAACGATGATTTAGATGAATTGAGGTCCTTATTCTTTAGATCGGTAAAAAACATTTATGTACTCATTTTCGAAAACGTATAAAAAATTCTCTCAAACCTATACCTAACCATAACCTACGGATAACGCCCAAGAGGCGCGGGTTCGAGTCCCGCTATGTTCAAATTTTCATGTGTTTTCTGAAATTGTTTCATGTTGAAATAACACTTCAAAAAGTATTAAACATATTTTTTTTAATTTTTAAAGTAATATGACAAAAGGAGTAAACGACAACGCAAGTAAAAATCTTAAAAGCTCTGTATTCGATAAGGAAAGGCTAATATGGGATTGAGGACGCTTCTACTTTGAACGTAGTGTAAGACCGTTTACAGATTTGAACGGTGTTAGTTGGTTATACAAACCGAAGATGAATTTTAACAAATATATACCTGTATATGTGCACTTTTAAAACCTTTTTCAAATGCATAAACAGCTTAGTACTTTCTATTCGTCCATTTTACAAAATAACTATAAAATGTAATGAAAGTTTTTATATCAATGCTACAATTTCTCTCTAATAAAAAAAATACTTAAAATTATTACATTAATTTATATTCTAGTCTACTATCATATATCTACATTAGTCACATTACAATATATATTAGTAAAAACCTTTTTTGTCGATGTTTAAAAAACCTAAACATTTCACTGTACATGTATATTCGCAGCTACAAAGAGAATCACTTCAATGATGGCAGCGTTGAGACCCTATTTTCTTTTAGGTCGCTTTGTTTTCAGCTTATACCTACGGCTTTTGTCTAAATCACTTTGTTGCCAGTTTGTCGAAGATAAAAGGAAAAATAATTAGTTTTACGAACCTTTGTATGTTTATATGCGTTCTGAATGTTATTTTTTTATATAGAATTCAATTTTTTTCAACAATAACAATATTTTTTTATTATATGTTTTACTAAGCAAAGCTAATTTAAATGTTCTACATAATGGTTACCACAACTGTTTCATGTTTTATTTATCTATATAAGACTATTGTTTTTATAAGCAACGTATATATCCATATACATAGGTTTATGAAATAAGGTTTATGTCAATATCTAAATATAATATAAGGTTTATGTCATTAGGTATGCGATACATACCGCATGTATTTTCGAAATAAACAACTTTGCATTGACGTCAAATAATTATGAATAATTCAAAACAAAAAAAACCCTAAAGCTATTCGTTTTTAATTCTTTAAAATCTATAATTTATATAAAAGTATGATTTATGATATAGTTAAAAAATATTCTATAATTAAAATAGAAACTACATTATAATCTGATTTTATTTGACATGAGCAAATAATAATATATATCCAAAATCATGTAATCGAAATGAACGATTTAATTGAAAGCGGTTAAAATTCGAAACAACTAAACTGAAGTTATTTGATTTCAGCTTTGTATTAATTTTATATTTATTTAACGATCTACATGACTATTAAATGAACAATAATGGCCGGTGGTTCTTTTTCAACAAGCTCGACATAGTTTTAAAAATATGTGTTTAATTAGAACTATACAATAAAAGTATAATTTTGTATATTCTTTTCAGTATTCATTTATTTTAAAACCAATACTAGTACGTTGATATTCTATTAATTTTATACTAATTGGTCTACAGCATTTAAGTTTCGTATGATGGGTATAATTCGACATGACTTGCTTTCACTGTAGTTTTCATTCGTTCATTCAACTGTACCACGCATAGCAGGTCAGTCTCAGAGAACCTAGTGTCATGACATTCCGTTCTCCTTTTCCGCCAGAATTCGAGAGTTTGTATTGTAACCTTTTCTTTTACTAAAACAATAATTTGATAAAATTTCATGTGATTTTTCAAATATAATACGAGTTTCCATTTTTGTCCAGGTAGATTTTTTTTTGCATGCATATTTATTGTCATTAAGCTACTCCAATTTTAAGAATTAGAATCAATTCTGAAAAATTTGATTACTTAAGTATCATTATTATGTTTTAATTGTAACTATTTATGACGCCCTTGGTGGAATTCACCACCTTAAATCATCCTTAGGATCTCTAGTTAAAAAATACAAATCCTCCTTCGATGACCTCATAAATAAAAAATATATTTAAATAATGTAATTAACTTTTGACTGACTATTAGCTACTTTTTCTGTATAATCTGCATACTATTTACTGACTGTTTTAAGACAAATACCGATGTTCAAAAGGGTTTATGGGTTCTGTCACATCGGACGACTCTTTTATTGCGAGCTGCTCACAAAATGCTATACTGTTTCATATGTTTTCGATTTATTGCTCTCAAGGTGGCAAACTAAAATCCTGTGGAGGCAATTCTTCCGGATTGAGTTATGAAGTCTACAAAAACTCGAGAAATGTACCTCCACTATTGCGGTGTTGCCGACTTGCTCTGTTAATAAATTAACAAGGCTTGCTCAGTCAGCCTTGATATGTTAACAATTTTAGCTGTCATAATATAAATATTACCAAGCAGCTAAATGTTCTATTAACCCACAAACAATATCTTAATTACCTCATCCCTAAAGAAGTCAATAGAAATACTGGTGATAAAATTATTCCTCTTTTTGAGATGTTGCCGTTTGTATTGCTAAATGCTACACATCGGTAGTCGGTTGATTCTGATATTAGTACTGCATTAATAAAATTACTTATTACATAATTATTATATAAAAATTGAAGCGATATATTCTATATTACATAATTATTATATAAAAATTGAAGCGATATATATTATATATCTTAAACTACACAGTCTCACGTTATCAGGCGGAGAGTGTAGAACAGACTCTTAGACACTAGGTTCTCTGGGCTATGCATAAAAACATTACAATTATATAAAACTTTACATTTAATACAAACTAAAAAACATATTTCTATGAGTTTCTGTATAAGTAACAGAAACTAAATATATGATTATTGAAAATTTTGTCCATTTTCTGTATTTTGTCTGTCTGGACTGATTTTGATGAAACTTTTTAACATATCTATTGGTCCTCGGCTCTTGGTATATAGGCTATAATTTATTTGCAGAGTCTGAATACCTGATGAGAAACCCTCGCAGCCCGTCTAATTCATAAGTTGGGAAAAGTTGGTCAACATAACGAGACAGCTTCTGTTAATATACAAAAACGAATGATGATGACCAACTGATGTGGACCTCAGCAGCCCAGTTAAATCTTAAAATATGTGAATATAAAGTCTAAGGAAAAGTTATATAGCGTGATAAGCACTATCTGATGACATAAGCAAATTGAGGGTCAAGAATACTTGGTGTTTCACATTAAACGTTCTAGATCCCAGAACCTTGAAAGAACGACCGAAATTATTCTTATGTACAATGTAGTTACCGTAAGAAAAAAGTATTAATGTTTCGATTGCTTATTTTGTAAATAAACCCAAATTTCTGTACAATATCACTAGTAAGTAACTTACTTATTAGTCAAAATAATATTCAGTTTATAGAAAGGGTAATACAATTTATTTTAGATTTTAATTTTTATATTTTACCTTTTTTAATAACTTACTGTGCTAGGAATGGCCGTTACGATACGATAGATAGCAATATCGATAGAATACCAAAAGTTAATACAATATTTTGACCGTCGATATATCGTACACCTATCATATCGCATCAATAATAACGTTACAATCTGTATTTCTCACAGATTGAATATATTGCTGTTCGTGACAAGATTACAAATTTGCTTACTAAATAAGAGCAGTAGACTTGTTTGCCACTTGATGTAGATTATTTTCAATACATGCTTATGCTTTACATCAAGAGACTGAAATTTACTATTATATCGGCTAATATTTATTATTAAAAAAATAACAATAAGGGCTTTTTACAGTTACATACATACAAAAATTACTACTCGTATATTGGTATAAATGGGAGAGACAATATAGCATAACGATACACACGATTTCGATGCAGTTACGATGTACAGTATTTTTAAATTATGTAATAATAAGCTTTTCATAAGACCCATATAGTGTTTTATTTTATTTAAAGCGTATAGAAATAACGTGTTACGCCTAATATTATAAAACTGAAGGATTTGTTTGGTTGAAAGTCAGAAACTACTGGGTCGAATTTAAATAATATTTAAGTTTTGGATAGCCCATTTATCACGGCAAACTATAAAAGGCAACGCCTGCAGGCATAAGAACGGAGCATCAATTAGAAATGTAGCAAAAAGGTAAAAAATGTATTCCATTTGTGTCGCAGACGAATTTGCGCGGGTCTGCTAGGATTTTGATAAAAGTAATCATTCCCCCTAGTGGGGATCGAAACCAAAACTAATCGTGATTATAGTCAGTCGCTGTTCCACTACGCCACGATGGCTTCTTGTTCTTATTTAAATAAAAGAAGTGTTCTATGAGTAGTCATAGAACACTTCTTTTATTTAAACTTTGTGGAGATATTTCATTTTGTGAAGACAATTACTGATATTTATCTGTTTCTTTGGTTTAAAATATAAAATCATTAAAATATAAAAGACTGAGTTATTTCGTTTAATTAAGTTATAATGGATACAGCCAGGAGCTTATTTGTAATTGTCTGGGTAATTAACATTTAAGATAATATTAATATTTGTAAGCGTAATAAGAGACCTTGTTTAGAATTTTGTAGAGTTAGTAAAGACTTAAAGTTTTGAGAAATTTTATTTAATACTTACATGAAATATAGCTAATTAATAGTCAATGTGGTGCATTGTCATTTTACTGTATATACTTTTCTGTAGAATATAGTAATGAAATTACGCTCATACAAAGATAAAATATTAAATTGTTAAATAATTTTAATTTTTTGCTATTCACTCATTTAATAACAGCTGTATTGTTGAATTCCTATGCTTTTAGCACATAACAATAGAACCTAAGTCACCGACTTTTCATTTTATTTCTGTTTGTCGGTGCGTTTGTACACGTTAATTTCATTTTGGTGTTAGTTTAGTTATTTTATTTAAATTGAATCATAAATAAAAAAGTTACAACCATTTTAATTTAAGCGAAGTTTTTGAATTAAGTGAGACCGCATGCGGGAGAAAAAACGGTTTAGTCAGTTTTGTCATGTAACATGTACGTTAGTACTTAAATAAAAACAACTTAGTGCAGACCATCTGAAGTTGGCAACTGTAGAGTGTCTGTAACTCCCCTACTTAATTATATTACTATAACCCTTAGGCGTTTATGCGAAGTATCAGGGGACGTTTCACAATAAAATACAATAACAAGATAGAAATTTATACATATAAAAGTGACAGCGGTGCTTCAAAGTTACAATGACAGTTTACTCAGACGTAGTAACATATTAGCGCATTATTTTTGTATTTTAAAACTAATCTCGCCTGTGAGTTTTAATCATTTGCATTAATTAATTATTAATAATTTCTATTTTTAATGTTTATCTATATATTTTATTAATATATTTTAGTGTATCATTTGAAATAAAATAATGAAAGAACTTTCATTTTCAATAACAATCGTACCGATTAGCCATGTTAAGGAATGCTATGTTCTACTTAAAAAAAGCACAGGTCGGACAGTTTTAAGCAAAGTGCACATTGGGAAAAATATCCAAAATAAAAATGTTTCCGTTTCACAGAGGCAATTTCATTATTGGCAACTAATATTATTTTTTTATAATTTCATAATACGAAAATAAAATTCCGCGAATTGTCTTATTAGCGTAGACAAATAAAATGATATTAAATACTACCTCGAGCGGGAATCGAAGCCTTATACATCGCATTTACTTTCAGATGCTGTCTCACTGCTCCACAATAAACTTTAACAATATACAAACAAAATCATAGATGTACGCCTAAAATTAAATTTATGTTCGTGTCGTTAAATATAATCTTATTTTTATAGCTCTATCAGAACAAATGGTTTTATGTTAGAATTTAAATTTCAGTATTTCTGAAGGGTCCGACGTCCCGCGTGTAATAAGATTATCTTTTTATTACTTTGAACCCATCTAATAAGCGAACACTGGCTGTTTATGTGCAAACAATTTACACCTACATCCGCAGGTTCCGGCAGTAAAACAACAAGAATAATTATTTGAAATTCACGATTTTATTAAGTAGAGATTTGCGCTTAGAACAATTGTCCTGAAATAATTAAATATTTGGCAAGATAAATGGAAGAAAGAATTAAAAACGAGAGGAGCGGTAAAGTATGAAATTTTCACCATTATTCGCAATAGGTATAATATCACTATCGATTATAGTCAAAAATTAAAATATATAGCACATTAAGTAATAAATATGTTCCTATAAAATTAAACGAAACTCATAGGTGCCTTATTTTTTAAATTTTATATATATCATTATTTTATAGCATTTATTTTATTAAAGTTATTACTTTTCTACAGTTTGCTAGTCACTTGCCGTTTTTACTTAATATAATGGCTCTTATTTTGTAGTAAAGAGTTTCTCACCCCTTTTTTGTGCAAAGGGGTGAACTAATGCATTCGAGTTCAAGATCTTTCTGGTGTTGAATACATTATGTAAAAAGTTGTTTTTCTTACTAAAATATCATGCCGTTTTCCATCTTTATCCATACAAACATTGCTTGTTGGGTGAAAAAATTCAACATTCTACTGCCAACGCCACTGTACTGGCAACGCAGGCCGCGGATAGGAAAATATTTTTGTTAATAGAGTTTGAAATTATATAATATTTGATTATATAATAAGGAATATTTCATTCTTACTTGGTATATATTTGTTATATTGTAATGCATTTTTTTTATTACGAACTTCGAAACTTGCTTAATTATACTGATTTAAGCCAATGTCGTGTTTTTAAACTATTCATAAGCGTAATTCGATTTTTATTGAATAATAATATAAATGGTTTTATTGTTAATTACTAAAAGTAACTATACTCTCTCTACATATTTTAATATAGTTCTCGTTTTTTTTTTCATTTTAAGCAGTAAAATCATCAACGTAATGAAAAAGTCTTAAGAGTAAAAGAACATTGACAAAATAAAAAGTAAAATTTGATTGACATTTGATACTTTTATATATGTTAATATTTAAAATAGTTGTAATAGTATAAATCCGTACATTTAGTTTGCTTTCAGCTTCATGTGTAGAAGAGGACTTCGTACACTCGCCCTTCGCCTTCACCCTTCTCCCGAATTCAGTTTTGTCATCAGAACGAAGACATGAATGAAATGAAGTAATTTAAATATAACTATACTTCCGAGTGGGAATCGAACCCACAACTATTGCCATCATACAGTCAGACACTGCCACACTAAGCCACGATGACCTCTATACAAAAAAAACAATATAAACCAATTTTCTTTTGAAAATAAACTACATATAATAAACAATACACAAACACACTATTTTTATGTATCCCTAATAATTATTACCATTGAATCCAAAGTTAATCTGATCAAATCAATATAGGAGTAATTTGCGAGAGTTTACGGTCCATTTGAACAAAGAACACAATACTGTCAAGTCCTCACAACCTTTATTTCAAGACCCTTTAGAACCATACTTGAGAATCTGAGCTGCGCCTTTGGGGCTCCGCTTCCGCCCCTCTGAGAAATACCCAAGATAAGAGGAACGTTTTGGCGCCATTCATGTTTATAGCAGGCCAAATGGCCTTAGAATACGACGCACTTATTATAAACAAGTATATACAATATATTTAAAAGGACTTAACTGAACCCTTAGTGCATTAAAAGCAGTAATAGTAAGTCCTTAAGTAAATTAAAAATAAGGGATGGGGTGGTTAATTTGTGTAAATGTAGTATTGACAAGTATTATAGAAATACATATGTATGTGTGAAGTCGTATATATTATAAAAGCATATAATTGGATTTTTTTTCTGTAACGGCATATAACAGACAGAAATAAAGAATGTGTTACTTTTTATACCTGTACTAGCGACCCTGTTTCGTAATTTCGGTTGCCTTTTGGTAAATCAATGAAATTTCTAGAAAAGCTAAAGAAATGGGAGTAAATAGTAGGCCTATGTTCATCCCAAAATTTTCAAATATCTCAGACAGAGTAAACTTCTCATTTATAATATAAGTATGGATAATAGCACATATATGTGTTTAAATGTGTTTATATTTATAATATATATATATATATAAAAATGACTTTTGTGACTTTCGCTAAAACTCGAGAAGTGCTTAAAATATTTGTAGAAGTCCAAGGAAGTTCAAAACGTCAGAAAACATAAAGAAATTGCACGGAGAATAGTAAAAAATAATAATAAAATATTTAAAATAAGAAAATTCTAAACGCGCGAAAAATATTTGACAACAAATATTTGAAACAAATGTGCGATTATTAGGAATATGACACCGGGTCCCGGGATAGTTCCATGGAAATTATATGTTTATGTATTTGTTCGTAGATAATGTCGTTGCGTATTTCTTATTTTTTGATTTCTGTTAATTTTTAAAAATATTGAATTATGAAGCGGTACGAGGTTAGCCGGGTCAGCTAGTAACTAAAATAAAATATACTACACAAACACATAAAAGTACACCAGCACTCTATATATTCTAAATAAATATATTCTAAATAAAATTTTTGCTCATTTCGTGCAACCAAAAACATAAAACAAATTTGATTATAATTATTTCCATGTTTAATAAAGAATTTACGTCACGTTAGTACGCGACGCCGCAGGCTTAGCCTAGGATATAATAAATATAAACGAGCGATATTATGATAACTAACATTTCCTTTTAGAGGCCACTATTATTTTGTGGAGCTAAAGGACAGGGAGGATGGCTCCATTGTGTTAAATACAGAAACATAAACAGTTATGGCAGGATAATGTAGTCCTTTTCACTGAATTGAATTTAGTATTAACTCTGATATTTCCTAATCCTACTAATATTATAAACGCGAAAGTTTGTGAGGATGTTTGTTACTCTTTCACGTAAGAACTACTGAATGGATTTTAATGAAACTTTACAATAACATAGCTTATACATCAGAATAACACATAGGCTACAAGTTATAAAAACATTGTGTGAATTGACCAAAATAACAAGTAAGTATCTTATGTTCAAGCCATTAAAGCCAAAATAGTGAACCATTGTAGTCAATAAATTAATATGGTAGTTAGATACTTTAATCACTTCTGGTAATCTATACATTATAATAAAAATGTAACTGTCGTCTGTACATGGAAGATATATCAAAAAAATATTAGTCGGGGCATTTATCAATATAATAGTTATTATTAATTTTCTTTTCTGTTTGTTTGTTTCTGGACGCTAACCTAAGAAACGGCTTAACCGATTCAAATGCCATTTTGACTATTGTATTATGGTAAGCTTCCCTTTTTACATTTAGAGCTTATTTCATTTCAATTGCTTCATAAACAAACAAGTTAAAACTATTTAAATTGTAATTTAATTAAAGTTTGTGTGAGATCGCGTGCGGGCTAAAAAAACTAAATAGTTTAGTCATATAGTTTACGTAGGCGAAGCCGCGAGCGGGTCGCTAGTGTTAGATATATGTGACTGTCTAATTGTCTATTAAGATGGGAAGTTTTAAAATTTAAATTATACATACAATATATCCTATGGTGACTATGTAAGAGCTTGCTCAAATTGAGTACGATTGATTTTGTTCTATACGTCTAAATACCAAACGATAAATATTCCTTAAAATATTTTTTTACAGGTAAATAAAAAATTAGGTTATCGAAGCGCAGTAGGACAGCGTATGTATACGGGATGTGGGTTCTATTCTCACTCGGAGAAATTATTATATTCAAAATATTTAGTATCTAGCACAAAATGCCATTTTCCGCTACTCAAAACGCAATGTCTTAATTTCGGGCAGACTATATAGGATGATAATTATAATTTATTCAATAGTTTAATTATACTAGGAACCTTATATTTATATAATATATTTAAAGTATAAACATGTCATATTGCTAACAACAAAACAAAAACGGCACAGCCGCTGCGAGGTCTGAACGGCTGTCCTCAGGGGAACTTGCCCAACAAACTTTTTGTTTTATGAAACTGGTAACACTAATTTTTTGCTTTATTGCTCGAAACCTCCAAGGATTTATGACCGGAAAATTTGCATTAATTTCACATTTATCACGAATCCAGCTTATTATGTATTTGGTGTGAATTGAGTGCGAGTGTAATAAATTTTTACTTGTGGCTACTGTTGACTCATCAAAGTTATATGAATATTAGGCATTACTTTTTTTTAAATATATCAAAGTATCTCATATTTTAATTTTTCATTTCTCCGATTTACGGATATTTTGGTAAACACGATATATGATCACAAATAAAGACAAGTAAGAAATAAAAATCTGTTTCTTCATTAATTAATCTCAAGAATCATCTAAATCTCCGTAACAACGGGATAGTCGAAATATTTGCATTTATGTTTGAACTTACCGGTGTAGCGCTTCTTACCGCAGAACGTTTACATTAATGAAGATTAATTGCTGATGACAAAACGTTGTATACACAATGCGATGCGAATAAGCGACGGCTAATGAAGTCATATTAGTGTACCGTTCCGACACGCGACAACGTCAACATACGCAATACATATTCACGCCTATGTAGGTTTTGAGGCCGTCATGGTGCAATGGCACAGCATCTAACTGTAAACGATATTACGAGTTCGATCCCCACTCGGGGGAATGATTACATTTTAATTATTTTCATTTCTCCGTTTTGGTGTCTAAGACAAAGTTTCATCTGGAGTGTCTTGACAGTAGCTTCTGTCTGACTACCTGCTGTGGTGGAATAAATTTTTTTACATTTAAAATATATTAGATTTAATCTTGAAATTCATAGGAAAAAGAAAGTTTAATTTAATTATAAATTTAAAAAGATGAATTCGATGCGTAAAGGAATGAATTTGGAGGTGAAAATATGTACAAGATCATTATAAAGGTGAAAGCAAATAATGGATGTAAATGTTATGGTAAATGCCGTAAACATCGGAAATATACACAATTCCTAGGAAATGTGTAGAAACCTATACTACATATAGGCAATCTCCAATCATTTTTAAGACAAAAATAATTTTGACTGTTATGGTTAGGTTAGGTTAGACTTTTAAAATTTGATTGATGCTCTAACGGTTAAAAGTAGTAGTAGTAAAATGATTCTGGAAACTACTTGTCACTGGTTTTTAACATTTTTCTGCCTGTTTTCGTCAGTTTTCCTGAGTAGCTATTTTAATATTCAGAATTTAATCCATTTCCAATTAATTGTTGAGCAATGTATAGAATTACATGGAAATGTGGGTAATAGAATTGGATAAATATTTACTGATTTTATTTGGCATTTTATATATTTTCTAGGAATTTTATAAATATAAGGTAATATAAATAAATTTCCGGTAACATATTCATTTTGTGAATGAATATGTTATCGGAAAAAATGTCCGTAATAGACTAACGTGAAGGACATTTCCTTTATATTTTTATTTTCCACCTAAAATATTGTTATTGAAAGGTAAATCCTACTTTAATTGTATATATAAAAAGAAATATGTTTAAATGTACCAACTTACAAACTGAAAGTAAAGAGTATACTAAGGCAGTTCCTTAAGCATTTACCTATAATATAATAAAATACAAAAAAAAATATTTGTACATTGAACATATTAACCAAAAATATTTTAGAAGACGTAAAAAAGTTTAATTGAGCATGAAGGCAGTAGTTGATATATAAAAATAAATATTTAACTACTAATGGAAAACCATAAATGTATAGCTAAACTATAGTAACGTATAGTAAATGCATCCTTTACAAAAACTGTTCAACGTGATAAACATTTTCTACTCACATAACCCGATGAAAATCTCACGAAGGTCCACGATGGACTTGCTGAACTATAAGAAATAAGTAATTACCGCATTAGTAAAAGGCTTCCAGGCTTTGTTGATAAATAAAAATCAAACATTGAGACCATCGTGGCGCAGTAAAACGGCGTCTGACTATAAGGGCGATAGTTGTGGGTTCGAATTCCACTCGACAGAATAGTTATGCTTAAATTATTTTCACTCTTTGTCTTCAGGGCATTAAGGTGAGTCTGAGATCCAATACACAATGTCTAGAATTCGAATGGTAAGCGAAGAATGGAATGCCACTAGATCTTTTTGCAAAATGCAGAATTATTATGATTTTGGATCCAAGTTGGAATGTCAACAAGTAATTAGTAAATATAGTCTTCTTCTTCTGGCATTGAAGTTAGCGTTTAGCTAGGGTCTATCTTTTAGCATAAGCTTCTCCAGTGTGTACGATCTTAGTGGTCAGTCCATTTGCCCTCATGTCTTGCTTCAAGATATACATAGCTTCTTTGGGCGTCCGGGTCTAACTCCAGGGACGACGCCCAACGTGGCCATACTCATCTGTCATGAGCAGAATCATGATCTCATGTCAGAAAGCAAATCATGAAGCAACGAGCATCAACTAGTCTCGTAATGTGATTATAAGCTAATAAACGTGGGACATAGCAGTAGAAGAGTGTAGCAGATTCGAATCCCGAAGAGTTTCTATAAAGTAACAGATATTTTCTGAACAAAAAAACGCTAGGCGAATTTTTAATAATTTTTATTTTGATCGACATTTATTTTTATTCAGTTTTTTTTTGTATTTTATGCTTTTCAATACAAATCTTGTAATCAAAGTCAAGAGCAGACTGAAACGGCATTGGTCAGTTGAAATAATTATTATATAGAAGTATGATTCACATAAAGCTAATTGCATCTTAACTTTTATTATTTTAAAGGTGCTAGGAATATTTTCTTTGTTATAATATTTTCATACATTTTATTTACTGATAATTGGTTGTTTTTGTATTTCAATAGCTATACGTAATTATAATCCTCTTCAGTGTGATATTCAGGTATATGTAGTGGTTAAATTATTCCACTGTATGTTAATTTGTATGTAAATTCGAAATATGTATAGTATATTGGTATACAGTTTCTATTGCAACAATTATTGTGATCGTTTGCTTCCATGTTCATTACTTCAATTATTGCCAAACATTTGGTAATACAAGCTAGTAGCGAGCAAGTAGTGCATCAATTAGTATAACAGTTAAATAAACTATAGAACATATTATATATAATCCAGTTTTATTAATAAGGAGTTTTGAATTTTTTACTTGACTAGACTCGATTTCGGGCGGAAAGTGGAGAAAGGAGTGTGTTGACACAAGGTTCTCTATGACTGCTGCTTTGCACGCATAGGCGTAAAGCTGACAAATAATAATAATGTTACAAAAAAATGATAGTTGTAAAGTTACGCTAACTGTAAAAAAAAAATTAATATGTATTTGACACAGCGATCGAAATACACTGCATAAAAAACTGCAAAGTAAAACACCGGAAGTATCGAAACTCGTTATGAATACAAACTTCCGAATTTAACCTTAATTTTCATCGTCGGCGCTTAGAGCAATTATATACGAGTAGATGCATATACATTGTATATGTACAATCTACAGCTATAAATACTTTTCGGTACTGAATATATTTTATTCACTAGCGACCCGCTCGAGGCTTCGCCTGCGTATACTCCACGACTACAACTATTTAGTTTCTTCGCCCGCCCGCTTACCCACTTAAGTCCCAAACTTTGCTTAAATTTATAATATAAATTGTTGTAACACTTTTTTATAAACCGAAATGAGATAAAATAGATACTAAATGTCAAGGGATGCTTACCAAAATACAATTGTTAAAACTGTATTAAAAACGCTTAAGCCGCTTCTAAAATTAGCGTGCACAAACGCACAGACAGACATACAAACTGAAAGGAAAATTTAAAATCATTGTATTAGATTCCAATACATTGATAAATGCGTGCAATAATATTTTTTCTCTTATATCTCCGATGTACAGACAGCGATCAGTTACTTTTTATATGTATAGATATGAAACATGGCAAGACGTACATAGATCTTAAATATGGTAACAAAATCGGTCCTCAGTTTCGAACGCAAGGATAACAGAGAAACATTTATCTAAAAGCCGCTCCCTTCCGCTATCAAAACTGAATCTAGTAGGGCGCAAGACATAAATTCGACCGCCCTTGCAGTTAGATAAAATGTAAGGGAAATTTGACTTACTAGTATGACAGCGCACGTACTTGGTCCCATACCGCTCGTCAACGGTCTCGTAACGATATTTTCTATAGTAGCCCTTATTTATATAAGTATTTTAATATATTTGTGTGTGTGTTGTATTATACGCGTAAATCTTAAGTAATGTATTAACAGCTGCGCGTTTAAATCCTAGTCAGAACCATTGCGCCGGTTTTATTTAAAAATTGTGTGTTTATAGGATTGTTTCTCCAGAGCCAATTACATTAAATGAGATTTTACAACATATGTATTATTCTTATATCTAAATGCATTACCCTTTGAGGTGAATGCCGCATGAAACGATGGCGATTAATATAAATATATATTATTTTATATAAATAATACTACATTATTTCTATACATACATTATAACAATAGTTTGTATCTAAATTGATAGAAAATGAGTAAGTTACATATAAAAAAATAAATGTAGTAGGTAATAAAATACAGGCAAAATAATAAAAGAGCATATATCGTTGTTTTTCGATGTGAGTTTTATTCGTTAAAAATAATTGTTAAATTTAATCAAATGCGACTTATTAAAAACTCAAAGATAGTCTATTAAGATTTCTTTATATCAGATTAACATACAAAATATATTAAAAAGAATTGTAAGAAAAAAAAGAAAGTTTATTTTAGCCCTCTATTGTTTAATAACTTGCAACTTATAACTCAACAATGTATAATAATTTTCGGTAAAACTGTTATATGTGTAAATATGATATGCACATATTATTATATAATTCTTTTCATACAACGAAGACATTTAAGAAATATAGTACGTACGTAGTAGTTTTGTTACAATGAAGACATTTAAGAAATATAGTACTAATTATATCAATTTAAAAGGTAAATCTTAAAACAAGAAGACATAATTTCGACAAGGTGTGGGTTCATCTCAAGATAAGCGGGAGCAAGCAGCTGGTTCAGTAATTAAGCACATCTGCCTACATTCAATTTTGAAACCCAGTAGATGAGAGCCCGTATAACGTAGCGACGGGTCCATTTGGGAGGGTAGAGCAAATTGCTAAACTTTCAATTAAAGAGTTGTTATTCAAACCGCTCCCGGTTCCTCGACGGAATTATGTTTTATTTCAAAGCGAAAACTCTGATGGATACTTGTTCCCATTATACTTAGCACCAGTTTCGCTCTCAAATAGAACAGTCGTGATTATTTCCTTTTATAATTGTCAATTTCCAGTTGGCCAAACTGTTTTGTAAAATAGAAAATTCGAGGGAAATATTGTCACCAATATTTAAAGTTGCTAAATAAGATTATTTGTGAAAAGGTAAGTACCTATGTAAATATTTGAAATATATGTTAATCAAATTTAGACGGAATATAGAGATAAAATACAAAATTGGTATATACCTAGTCGAGGGACTTACTATTCTGATGTTTTAGTGTAAAATACATAATGTTATGACAACAACAAAAAAACATAAATAAACTTGAAACAATCCCTAAAATGTATCCAAAAAAACATATTTCAGAGCCGCTCGAAATTAGTTTCATACGCAATCAAAAACTGACACACAAAGCCACACACAGTAATACGAAACAAAAACCCAAAACAAAAGTTTATAAACGGCCTGAATCCAAAGTGGCGAATACCGAAAAGCACTAACAAATGCAGTACTGCATTCGCAGAAAGTGTAAACGGATAGTTTGCGGCAACATTCGTGTCCGAGTTAACAGTTGCAGAGCCGGCGACTGAATACGAGAATGTAAATAGGGACGAAGGTTCTCGCAATCATGCGAGAAATGCGAGCCTGTTTGTTCACGACGTTTACACATCCATCGTATAAATGTAGTGCACTAGACGACGCTCTGTAATATTAATATTGATATACGAGCGGTTGAATGTGAAACTCTCGTAACGCTCGCATAATCTGTTTCTTAAATGTGATGAATGGTTCTCACCATTGGGC
Source organism: Podotricha telesiphe (assembly GCA_038994665.1). Lineage (NCBI taxonomy): Eukaryota > Metazoa > Arthropoda > Insecta > Lepidoptera > Nymphalidae > Podotricha > Podotricha telesiphe. The sequence continues at coordinate 837,766 of JAOYRR010000105.1, forward strand.
ATCAGTATTATATCCATAGTGTGTATCCTTCAAGTGAGAAATTAAATTCATAATCATACTAATCTTTGTAATAAAATAGTTGAAACCAAGTTTGATTTATTAAAATATCGTGTTTAATTCTTGATAAGTTATACGAGTTTAGTAGAATTTTATAAGGATTTTAAAAATTATATGGAATTTTAATATTATTCTCAATGCATAAAAATATTGTGAAACATTTAAAAATAATTTAAGGTTACTTAAATGTGCATAACTTATAATAATATAATAATAACTTTTAAGAGAGCTGATTAGAATCTGATGATGAATTTGATTTTACATCTTAAGATTTGCCTTCTATGTCTTAAATATAATTATTTACGTTGGCCTTAAGGCCAATATTAATAAAATAATCATGTTTTACAAAACATCAGTTCACAATATATTAGTTACATAAAATTAGGATTATACAAATAATGAGATTTTTTTTTTTTTAATAGACAACTGGAAACTTATGGAATTCTTTAAAAAAACGACGAGTACTGCAGTTTTACAAGTAGTCATATTTAAGTTGATACTTTTAAACAACTAAGTGTCGTAAATCACCATTGAAACATGTCTATGCACCAGAATATTTAATGAAATAACAACTTTGAAAGTAACACTTCCCACGAGATAGGATAAGTCTGTGCGTCACTTTCTAACGCAATATTACGTAAGTTTCAAAGTCTCGAGAATCCAGATGCACAATGTGCACTGTAAAGTTCTTAACTCTATTGTCTTCGACCTTTATGTAAGTGAAGTTTGCTCTGTCTCAAAGATTATATAACTCCTTTGCTGAAATTAATCTCTCTTGTCACCTTAATTATCTTATTTGAAATATATGAAACAAGTCTTCTTCAAATTTATAAGAAAAAAATTATATTGATTGTCGTATTCCACATTTTATAGTTAATGTGAGTGTGCTTACATTATAATTTGTGCAAAAATGTAAACAAGGAAAGTTTCATCTGAAGCTTACCGTTTTACATTTATTGCTCGTCTATAAGAAAGTTGAATGCTTAATCCCAAAATATCTTCAGCGCGCAGCCCCTGTTGTTTGCAAATAATAATATTAGTCTCGGTAAGTTCAAAAAAAATCCCGTTAAATTTGCATAAACCTTACGGCGCTGTTTACGTATTTCATTTTTTGACTCATCTTAGAGCGTTTTGTGAATGTCTTAATATAACTTTATACTACTTTAGAGATTTTGAACGGTAAATATTTAAAACCAGTTGTCGTATTACATTACAGAGTAATATCAATATTTAATAAAAGAATACTACTTCAAAAGTTTCAATTTCTTATGCCAATATACATATGTATCATCCAACATAACATTACAAAATTCGAGATCAACGTTCTCAAGAGAAGAAAAGGGTGAGGAGTAATAGAAAATAGGTATAAAAAGTATCGAACATTGCCTTAGTGAACTTACTACTGAATCCCCAGAGGTTTATGTCTTTTCGGATCAAGCGGCTTACCGAAGGAAGCGTGAGGAAACTCCTTTCCCTCATAAATATTTACTTTATGAAATAACGCGTCCCACGCTCAGCTTAGTATTACATACCGACTGGTAGCAGGTGATAAGTGCCGTATGACAAGTCCTCTCTAAAATGAATTATTCCTTCGGAAAGTAATAATTAATATCTTCAGATAGAAGGTCTCATGCAGATTAAATACATCATTTCTTTCTCGTTTGTAATTTTCTGGAAATAATTCTTATCTTCAACGAAAAAGTCATGTATGACAAAATATGACCAATATATAAATCGATTTTTAATGAATTATTAATTAATAACAAAAGTGTACGCAGAATGCTGAATATATTCATTGCTGATGCATTTTGCCTTTTAACACTTAAAAGGTTTTTAAAGAAATATTGAACTTTGTACAACTTATATTCTGGTCAAAAATATCAAAAATTAAATCATCACCTGTCTGTATCAATTCTATTAGCAAAACAAGATTATCCAAGAAAATGCTATGGCATACAGCTAAACATATTTGTAAATATTCGCCATTAGTGTAAGTTGAATGTTTAGTGTTTATTTAGCGTATCTAACGTATCTATCTAATATTACATCACAATCTACGAAGTATTAAAAAAATATATTGTTTATAATAACATTATTAACTTTCAGCAATATTTTAGGCTCGAGTTTCAAATTATACTTAATAATGTAAAGTTATTTTTAAATATTTTTATTTTAAAATAAATGTGAAGACACAACTTTTTCGTAAGAAGCATTTTTAAAATTTTTACTTATATTTTATTTTGAATACTCCTACGATGTAAATGGTTGTTGACAGTGGTTATATAGCTAATCCTAGTGTAGAGTATTGCATGACAATGGTTTCTATAACAAGGAAAGATCTTATAAGATATTGTCTTGCTATAACGATACATAATTTACATACCTACCTACTTAAGAATATAATATACTTTTTATTGAATTTAATTTAATATTAGTATAAATCACTAAGGATTATGACATAAGGATGATATGTGGGTCTATTACGTACTGGGCGGATGGAAAGTTAAGCGGCAGAAATCAGGTTCCCCAGAACACTTCTGATGATGACTCTCCCACACGAATTTTACTAACGACACCTCCGATACCAGTGTGATCCTATTCTAAGCCGGGATCACACGGCCGATAATAATTTTGGCTGAATGATATACTGGCAGGTACAGATAGTTTCTGATACTTAAAAAAATACTTTCTTTTTTTGAGTCTGGCGACAGCGTGACTACAACAAAAAGCCTGCTCTTAATATATAATATAAATAAATTTAAGACAGAAAAATATATATTTAATTATTAAACTTAACAATTAAAATGCTCGGGAATAGAAGTCTTAGTGGTATTCATGAATTCATTTTATTTAAACAAAAAATCTATATACTAAGTATACATTTTCCTAATTGAGCTACGTAAAATGAAGTCTCTTCTTAACTTTTCTTTACCCCTTACAAAATGACAGTAACAAGACCAGTAATAACCTTACATCCGCTTACAGAATTTCCTTGTATTTACAGGAGTAATGCCAATTTTCGCCGCATTATATGTGAGTTTCTTAACTGTGTGTGATTTTAACTTTATTACATTTTTGTTAACTGTCTTATGATCGCTTAAGTATAATAAAGACAAAGCTAATGAATGAGAGGTGAATAATAATGCTATATTTTATCGGATCTTTATGATCTACATAACTTTTAGAAAGCGTATAAAAATTTGAACGCAGCAGGATTCGAACCCAGAGCGGGTTGAAAACCGTCCAAGCGCTTTGAAAGCTAAGCCATGCGTTCCTGCTGCGTTCAAATTTTTATACGTATTCTAAAAAAAAAATGTTAATAATATTTATGATCTATTCCAAATTACGCGCATGCTTTATAATTTATATGATACAGCGTATACAGAGATGACCAAGTCAAAGGTCACTTTTTCGTCCTAACCTTTATACTATCTTAAATCGCATTCGCTGAATATTGTCATTTAATTCTACTAATGATTTCAGAATTGCCACTTGAATAATTTAAAATCAAAATAAAAAACATATTACTGAGAAAATAATTCCAATTTCCTACTTATGTTTTTTATCTGCTTAGAACAAATATTATTCTGTAATTATATTAACGCGTGGAGTTAAATTCGCTTTTGATAAGAGGTTGAAAAGATGGTAAATATGAACTAATTGTATATTTATATTTGAAAAGAGCAACTGGTTAGTTTCTCACTAGCTGTTCTTAGCAGAACTGCCTTTCGAGACGGTAGTAGTAGTAGCTTGCGTTAGGACTGACAATACTGACATTTTTATGTTAATAGGCGTTATGGAAAGTGCTTGCAATAATCAATTTAAATAAAGAATATTTTATGTGTAAATAATACCCGCTACATAAGAACAAAATACAACATATCTTATTGTATTTGACATGTAAAAGTACTACAAGCTAGTAAAATGCATTACTCTTGCGTCACTCGAGGTAATACTGACGTGGCGTACCGTCCTCGTCGTGTTTTAATTTAATATTCAAGCCGCGATGTAACGAATGAATATAAAATTAAGTGTAAGAGCTCAGCTTTAGTGTATATTTTTGGTATATTTTAAAATATTGTTTTACAATGACTACGTGGCGACTAGTGACTTTAAATCAGAAAATAATTTTAAAATCTTTAAAAAATCTGTCTTTGCGCCTAAAAATATTTTGGGATTATTCTAACTATCCTGGCAACGACATCAGGTTGTAAGAATGAACCTATAAAAATATTATATTGTTATCTGATCTAGAAGTATATTGGATATAGTATTCCATATCCAATATACTTAGTATAAATATAATTCACATTTATCAGTTACTTAATCAATCAAATAATATATAAATAGACTGCCTAGTTTGGCCATGTCGAGTTTAAGCATGTGTATTTTAGACTATTCCTGTTATTTTAATTATTTATCTTGATATAAAATATACTTAATTTTAATTATTATTCAATTAGTGTTCTAGTTTCTATTAACAAATATTAAATGTAAAAGAAAATCATAAAATACAAGTAGACCAGACGTTTTTCCACTCACATTTATTAACTTGTTATTCAAAAGAATTTAATTAGTGATAGATGTTGGACAGGATGCTGATAATTAAAAATGGCAAACTGATTACAGCCGCAAAAACAACTCATATCATAAGAAAAGAAATAATACGTTCCAATCTTTTAAAATTCAATTAAAAATTTAACGATTATGTCTATATTATTCTTAATGTAATCAACGTATATATATATATATATATATATATATATATATATATATATATATATATATATATCACGTATATACATGGACAATATTTTATTATAATTGTAAACAATCCATACTTACTAATATTATAAATCCGAAAATATTTAACTCTGTCTGTCTGTCCATATGTGATGTCATCACGGCCAAACCGCTGAACTTATGTATTAACATTTTTTATACGAGTTACATGAGAGTCTAGATATGATGAACATAGGCTTATTTCTTCCATTTTTAATAGTTTTTTCAAGAATTTCATCATTTTAAGAAAAGGCCAGCTGAAAATACGAAACAGCTATACTTCTGCGTATCTGCGAGCGGGTCGCTAGTAATTTATATGATTAATTATATTAAAAATTCAGAATTGTTATTATATATTAAATACTCATTTGTAATTATATATTAAATAAATGTAATATATTTGTAGGTCTTATGAAAAGCCAAGATAATGAAACAAAGCTAACAAAACAATGTAATTATCGCTATTACTTATAACGTTATCAAGCAATGGCTTATAAAAACAATCATCAATCATGCTCTCAGTAACATCTGCGTATTAGAGACTGGGCATATTAGAGTGAACGATAAAAATGTACTGAAATTTGCACGGTGTATAATGTAATAAAACGCGTAAAAGCGTGGTTCCTCCGGGTACAATGCTCGGCTGCTGTACAATCCCTATCACGTTTTAATTTTACATTTACGCCATATTGTAATGGATGAATATAAAACTTAATTAAAAAAACCTGGTTAATATTACTTTTTTTTCTTTTACACTATGTATATATATATATGTATATATATATGTATCATATATATACTTAATATTTTTTGTTTCTTATTAAAATTCTTGGAGGCCTAGAAATTTGGAATTGTTTAAAGTAATTGCGAGATGCAATGTCTGTAACTGCTCCAGAGGTTTTCAAATGATATCGTAAAGGCAGTGTATGTATATCGTACGAAGTTGAGAAAATAAGTTACGCAAAGGTTTTAGTGTGATAGGCCAAGATAACCAAGCGCTCTAAATAAATGTCTTTTTATAATGTACACATAAAAGTGTATACAAATCTCTATTAACAATTTGACAGCAAAGCCCTTTTAATCGCTTTTGTATTTGTATTAGAGTTCATTTTAATAAGATTTTTATAAATATTAAATTAAATGGAATCATTTTTTTTTTATTTATAATGAATTAGACTTAATTAAATGACAAATTCTTAATTTTGTATAACGAAAATGTTTATGGGTAAATTATATTTAAATTAGTAGTATTATTTAAATAAGTCTTAAATTACTATTTTATTGTACCTTGATATGCTCGATATAACACTTCAAGTTTTATAAAACCATAAGTAGATCAAATTCGAATAAGTATCCATTAACCATTTGAAGAAGAGAAATGAAAATATTTTTTTCCGGATTAATTGCGTCTATTATTGGTATTGAAAATACATTTTAGATACCCGACGTTTCGAACACTTTACGTGTAGTCCTTGGTCCCAGACTCTACTAAGTACTAATAATATAGGCGATTAATCCGGTTAAAAATAGTTTCATTTCAAATTGTGTTGTAATCGTGAAAATCAAAGTTCTTAATCGTTTAACCATACAATTATCAAAAAACTAATTATCAAAAAACATTATTTTTCAATAATGATTCTTATTAAAATATTGTCTATAAAGCGAAGCGTTACGAAATTATTACGTTATAACTCGTCGAATATTATAATTCAGAGTTTGTGGATCTAATAAGCAAAAATATGACCTCCTCGAGTCTTAGGTCCTTCGTCTCAATTTAATGGAGGACCCGCAGCCATTTACATTTATTACCGTTTCACCGCAGAACGCCTTGTTTAATCTTAGTGAAAATAAAATTTACGATCAGGTCAAGTTGCGAACAATTACAGTTCAAATGTATGTCATCATCACTCCCCCTTTTGTAGTCGGTGAGAGAATTTTATTGCGCTGGAAATCGCCGATCAAAGCTTTTCATATTGCTCCGAATATATTGATGAAAGATGTACTACTTTTTTGACTTATTATGTAATAAATCAGTGGGAGAATGGTCTATTGAAGCTTAAACTTTAGTAAGCTGGTTGTATGTATAAATTTATGAGTGATACTTATAATATTTTTTCTAAACATATTTGTAGCTAAATGTTACACAAATAATCTTTATTTATTTTCACTTACCTTTTACATTTTTATTTCCGCAGCCAACCCTGTTTGTAATAGGATACAAATGCCTAAAAATGTAAAACCGTTAATATTTCGCATATTTTTTTAAATATGCCAAAATATAAGTGAAAACCATTTACACATTTCCATCTACCTGATGTCCTCGACTTGGCATATACTACCCGTTGACATTAAAACTTGGGCCCAAAATTATACCATCATTGCCCCAATTTCTAATGGTTTTTATTCGTCTTACCTAATAATACTGAACAACTCTTGTCAAAGCGTCGTTTACTTATTTCTTATAGTTTCGCTGATCTGTTATGATTTTTCATCTGAATTTCTGGATGTTCAATTTACATATGTCGACGGAAAATGTCTATCATGATTAATAACTTTTGCTAAAATAGCATTTTCTTATATGCTATAGTTTAGTTGGACTGTTATGATTCTTCATCAGATGTTCCAGATGTTTAATTTTTGTCAATCAACTTTGGTTATTTCTTATAGTTAAGCTATTCTATTATGGTACTAAATGAAATATCCTGCCCAGACCTAAGGGGTATACAACAAAAAAAGTTTCATTGAAATCCGTCTAGTAGATTAAAAGAAGTACGCGTAAAAAGACAGACAATTTTTTTTTACTTTAAAGTTATTTTTAATTCTATTTTTTCATTACACTCATCCTAACTTGTTTTGCCGTAAATACTACTATCTCTAATATACAAATATACTTTTTTACTGTTTTATAAGATTATAGATGAACGGGTATGATAATTAATAAAAAAGATAAAATAAAATAAAAAAATTGAGTAGATAATTCGTAATTTATTATATAGATAATTCTTGATCTGTTTTGAAACAAGTATGGAGTTACGTTTAATTGACCACTATTCAAAATAAACAGATTTAAACAAGAAGCTTTACTACTTTATTACCCAGGAGAGCGATGGCGTGACGATAAAATACATATATTTTTCATATCCTAAGTTTGAGAATATTTTTTTTTATATTTTAATAACCATCATTCTTTCTTGCCAATGTCAGTAGAAATAATATTTGGGTAGCAGAAATTTGTAAAAATCTCTCTACAGAGATGCTTACAATAAAAATAAATTGTAATATGCGTATATGAGTTTAGACGTAACCACCCGGTTACCTTGTCGTAAAACGTATGGCTTAGCGTTCTGAGCGCTTGGGGGCTTCCAAGATGGACGGGTTCGAATCCCGTTACGTTCAAATACGTTTTCTAAGAATGCTATAAGAATATATAATTTTAATATACGTATATCAATAATATAAGAGCGTATTTGTCATTTTAAGTATTCGAGTGCAAATGTAAAGTAGTATTTAAAGAAACAAAGAAACATTTTAACACTTATATAATAATGCTCCGTACAATAGACCGAATCTGCTTTTACAGTGACAGTAATAAAAAGGAACAAAATGTAGGTAGTTGAACAGCACAATAAAGAAACTAGATTCAGTGTCAAGCACAGAAAATTATATCTATTCACCAGTTGCGGATTAAGTGGAACGAGGACGCGTCTTCACTGTGACTTACGACCTCGGGTCGACGACAAGCTTAAGCATCTCATTGAAAACATAATAAACACTCGGCGATTGAGATACATGATATAAAATGAAATAGGTACTTTACCTTATATTATTTAGAATATATAAAATTTTATGTAGACGATACGATACAATAAAACAGTAATTTAAGACGATAGTGTTTGTAATTTTATTGCAGTGACAGTAAACGACGCAGGCAATGTCAAAGTTTTAAAAAAAGTTAAGCTACATTAAGAGTTAAAACGTATAATTCGAAAAATAGATTCGAATAGCGGAGACAGAAGTAAGAAGGGGCTGGATAATGTCCTCTGGCACTAATTAAAACTTTCGAAAGAGCAAGAAAAAGGGTTGAGAAATATGGCGTTCGACGGATAGTAATGACATTCTTCGCGTACTAAATTTCCTCAGTTTTTCTTTCTGCAGCTGCGGTTTATGATATTAAGGCCAATGTAGATGTCTTATCGTATTAAAATTTTCAAGTGGTATCAATAGCTGTGTGACACTAGATTAGTATTTTTTAAGAAGATCGAAATGGATCAATTCAACAATCTTTTAACCGAACAAAAAATGGAGGAGATTTTCAATTCCACATGTGTATTTTTTATGTTAAACCATGCTTTTTACAGAGTAGTCCAATTATGATAAGTTTTTTTTAATGGATCAGGTGGATTTTAATGGATAAGGATAAATATATATGTTAGAAGTTAGCCCCATAAAAATTTAAACAAAAGTTCTAACCCTAAGGATAGAAAAATACGGGAAGATTGCGTATTCACGTGCGATTACATTGTGTTATTCATCGGTATAAATTTTTTGTCTAAAAGTTATTATTTTCTTCATTCATTTTATCTTATAGCAGGGTAAGCAGAGAAAACCTTATGTCAGGACACTGACGGTTGAGAAACGGTGAGTGATATCGCTAAAGCCGCTTTCCGCCTGAATTTGAATCATTGCGTGTTAAGCGGTAGAACTCAAAGCCGCGCTTTGTTCTCCAGATTAATAATAATAATGGCATTATTAGGGTTGCCAAGACTTAGAAAATTCTTCATACAGGGCTCACCTCTGCTCACACTGAAGTTGTATCAAAATGTTGGCGTAGGGCGATGAGCAAATATAGCTTAATTGGCTAGAGGGCTTGTCAGATTGTAAGAGGTGCAGGTCCAAAGTTTGTATGTAAGTTAAAAAAAATTATAACAATTTTTTAATATGTTAACTTAATTTAATTTATGTATAAATCTACTTATTTTAATTTTAATAGCTTGGCTAGAATAAAAAATGTTATGCAACATCTTTTACATTTTTCACAAAATTGTTAGAAATACATAAAAAAATTCAATTTCACGATTTCGCTTTATAATTTTTGGTTACATCACGCCTATTGTTTCCAATATTTTAATCTCAAGGTAGGCAATCGTATTGTTTTTTTCTGAGATCAAAAAGGAACTGACGTATTAATTAATTCCCTCATCAATCATTGTCACTTTCTCGTTGAAACCAACGTCATTCACATTGTTACAAGTCAACCAAATCTGGCGTAAAATATAAGTTTAGTGTTGTTTTTATTCTATTGGATATTCTTTTTGATATTCTGTAGCTTGTACTAAATATATATTTTCAATTATTTTATTTTACTGTAAAACATAAGAATAAAAATATATTTCATTTCTCATCTATTTACAGCACACTCGAAAAAATATTATAAAGCAATAATCGGCAGCGTGTTTTTACTAAAAAAATAATTACGAAACACCACTCAAATATCAAACAACAGGTTCTTCAGTGAAAGTAATTGAGGAAAATCAATAAGATCTCAGTAAATGTTTATGTCGGTCCCTATGGACGGACAACGAGACGGGATGGAAGCGTTTTGCTATTTCAAGGCAATCTTTTGACATCCGGTCTAAGCATCATGCAGGCAATTAAGAACGGGAAGCTTAGTAATGGTGTATAAAGACCGTAACGATGTTAAAACTGAAATCAATTTTGATTACATGTTATATTTTAGTTAAAATTAATATTCAATTTAGATTTGTATTTTATACATTTTTGAATATGTAAAAAACCGAAAATTTGCTTTATTTATATGTTTTATATATTTCTGAGATTGTCTATTTCCGAGAATGAAAAAATATATTTACAATTCGTCACAGATTGTTTCTGAGTAGTTGTTCGCATAATCCATTATACTATAATAAAATAGTAAAAAAATTGTTTCTGTATATTAATTTATATTAATATTTTTTATGGAATTTTTTTTTTTTTATTTTACAAGGATGAAAATCAGTTATACAATATATATCAATGATTTTTAAAATATTTGAAAGTTCTGCACGGATATGAATTAGTAGTGAAATCTTTCTCACTTAGTCATCAGCCTTAAACTGTCTGAAATCTAATTATCTTGTCATTTTTTGTTTTTCAACGGTATGTTTACCGAGATATAACTTCAAGTTCAATTTCTTTCGCTCCAAAACACAGGAAGCCCCGCTAAGTTTATTCAAACCAAACAAGGTGCCGTGTGAAATCTCATTTGCGAAATCCGCAGAAAAGTTAGGGGAGGCGGCGGTGTCTTTTGGAAGCATTAGGTAACAGGAAGCTAAGATGGGGTACGCTAACCTCTTACCGCAATAAACCGAAGAGAAGGACTCCCTCATCTTCTTTTACATCAATTTCCTTAAAAGTTATATTATGTTGGTTTTTCCTCTAGTTAGATAAGGACTTAAGCGATATTATATGTTTGTATGTTTGTTTGTTTTAAAAATATAAAAGCTATAAATAATAATATTACCTTTAGCAAATACAAATTTTAAAGTAGGATTCATATAAAATACGATATTTTAACTGGAATATACGCTTAAACAAACAGTTGTTTTAATACATTACTTAAAGTAAATTATATTACGAGGTGAAGTGCGATTCTCCGTCACGCGACCTCTAATGGCATAATAAAGTTAGGAGAAAGAAAACTTTGTACCGCAGCAAGCTCTGTTAAGTATTATTAACGGATCTAGGACAGGTCGTTGCTTGGTTGAATATTTATCTACTTACAAGTTTTAGACAAGCTGAAATTACTGAAGACAACATATTAAAGTGTTGGTTCGATTCCCATTAGCGAGAATGACTCTAGTAAAACCAACTGCAGCGTTGAGACCCGCAACTTGACACACTATGTCTATAATTCAGGTGTAAACCGCAAAACAGAGTATATTGACGCTAGATACTTGCTAAGCGAGGAAGAGTTTGGTAACTTGACATTAAAAAAACAACAATGAATTTGAATACTACATATTAAAATTAGCAAATAATCAAGACAAATGCTAAAAAATATATATTTATATAGAATTCTTTTGAAATTTGCTAGCACATGTCACGTCGGTACATCCGATGAGTGGTGGACGGAAAATGTGATATCACTCACTCGCACGTGATTCACGTTCTTCTTGAAAATTTCGCACCTTATTCTAATATAAGATGGAAAACATTACTTTGTATATCTTATGTTTTGCATTTAATATAAATTAACTTAGGAAATTGAAAAACATATATTTAGCGAACGTATATATTTTACGGTTTTCAATTTTTATATCTTTTATAATAATTATTATTCTAAGTGTGTGTATAACACTTTAAAAACAAATGTTATTAAAATAATTAGCTTGCTCTACGTTGCTTATAATTATTACATATACAAAAATTATAAAAAATAAATGTTGAATGTAATGAATACGTTCTTTTTTTTCAGTCAGAGAGAAACAGTTTTAAATAGTTTTAAGACAATGGCATCACTATCCGCCCAAAATCGAGACATTGTGCGTTGAGCGGCGGACCTCAACGCCGCGTTATGTCCTAGGTACCAGAGCAGAGAAATGAAAACTAGTTGAAATATAATCATTCCCCAGAGTGGCAATTGAATAGATTCTTATTTTGGAAAAAGTATAATTTTATACTGTGACTTAATATCTTACGGATTTCCAGGTGAATTATATAAAGCATAGAAATTATATAGTTTTTTTATGTCTTTATAAGAGTTAATATCAACAAAATCTACATGTTAGATGAAGGAAAAGAAAACTTTAGACCAATTTTTATTAAAATTATGCGGACGAAAGAAAATGAATGTGGTTTGGTATATTTATTGTTTGTATTGAGGGTTTTTTTACAAAGCTTCCTTTTTATGACAATGCAATTAATACATTTTGACATACACTTTTAGACAAAGTGACATACATACACGTTACTAAAGTAATGTGTACTTATGTGATTTAAAATCAAAACAGGTATAGTTTTTAAGTTTATGCTATTAATTTATACTTTGCATTGTAAGCTACAAGTATATCGTCGAAGAGTTGTCTATTTTTATTGGAACAATGCTACTAATTAATGATTTTATTTTCGAATATATCCAAATCATTAATACCTCTAACTAGTTATAATTATTATTTACTTGTCTCATTGTCAATCTACTTATATATCCGTTCTTTCATAGGTTTATTTACAACAAAATACAATACAAAAAGTAATAATGTATTTTCTAAATTCTTAATTTTGTAGGTTAAAATGAGGGATTAATTTACATTGTACAGTATCTATTGTATTATGTATTGCACGTTATTACAACAAATTGTAAAATATTACAATTACAAATTAATTTAAAAAAGTAACTAGTAAAAACACTCTAATAATTGTTTGTTTTATCCATTATCAATAATATTAGCATCGCATTCGGACACGTGAGCAAATTTTGAAACAAATCAGATGGCAAGAAATGGGTCAAAATACCGTTTTTTTACAATTTTTACATCGATAGGTAGACAGATAAATACAGATGCTAATGACCGCGTCTTAAAAAAATATTAATGTAATTAGTGATCGTGACTGCAAAAACGAATATTTACTGTATGTTAAAATCACATTATGAGTAATTAATCAGACACGTGATGACTATTTCCTAATAAAGCCCGCTGTGCGATGGAAATATTAATAAAAGCAGCTTGCACCCGGAACTCGCTTCGAAACCACGCCGGCAGCCCGCCCGATGACAAACGGCCTATAACTTTCATTTAGAATTCATTTATACTAAATAAGCAAACATTGTCCAGTGAAACTGAATAATTTTTACAATTCTATTTAAGTAAATTTCAAATTACTTTTAAAGTTGAGAAATTGCAAGGATTGTTTTAAAATAAACTGGTTACAATAAACGAAGCTTATTAAAAAATATTATTTATTAAAGCTATATTAATATGCTATATTACTGTAGAATTAACCAGTTAGGTTTTGTTTTCTTAAAACATTTTCAAATATAATTTTTTTATATATTTTTTAAAATAAACTAAAAAGTAGATGTAACAATTTCTTTGAAGTACAAATCGTGAGTAGCAAGTAATAACGTCCAATTCATAATTATAATTAAATATCTAATAATACGTTATCGTGGGCGTTGTTGTGGGTGTAGGTTCGATCCTCACGCGGGGTAGTAATTGAATTTGTCCGCTATGGTTATACAAAGTGCAATGTTTAGTTCAGCAATCCATGTAATATGGACTAGAGTGATTTATCATTAGTTAATCATCCCTTATAGTTTATACATATTTTGTATTGTAACTAATACACCTGGATCATAAAAAAAAATCTTATAATAAATTTTATTAAAGGCACTTTAACAGATACTGTAATTAAATCGCTTTTTCAATAAAGAAGTTTAATGCTAATTAAATTATTTATCAATTTTATAACAATTTTTTACACAGTTTTGAATTACAATAATGACTTTTTAAAATAAACCTAGGTACAAAATATAACAAACATTTCTTTCTCTATATTTTTGCCTTTTCCGGATGAGGAATATTTTCGATTTTCTTATTATTAGGCCATCTAATATTATGAGGATTAGCCTTTATAAGTCTTCGACCGGCAACATAATCCGCTTCCCTTGTATTCAATCTTCAAATATATTATACTATTTCAAGTTGAACGCATGACTTGAGACAAATTATATACCTATAAGTTTATAAAGAAAAAGCAGCTTAGCGTTATTTGGAGTATAGTGTAGGCAGAGAGAAACCAAGTATCCCTGATACTTGTTACCGGTATCGGGTGATACCGGTGTGTCCTGCACACCGGTTTCTCCTTTTCTCACAAATCTGGAACATTGCGTGTTTTGCGGCGAAACTTAACGCCGCGCTTTGTCGCTTTATATCAGAGCGGGTTAATGATAATAATTTATATAAAAAACTGTCATACGCTACGATGGTCTCTATTATTTTATTAATAAAGCAAACGCTTTCTCATTTTACATTAATATTTATGATTAAATATTTAGGTGAAAATTACCCGTAATTTAATCTTTTTATATGTACGTCTCGTTACTAGAATTTTTCTTTTCGTAGAAATAACATTCAATGTAAATTCATTTTAAGTGTAATACAAGAAAGCTTATTCATAAATAAAAGTTCTATCTTTATATTTATATGGGTTCATTGAATGTTAAATAAATTATTGTATTAATAATAGCAGAGAGAACAGAAAATATTCTTTTACCTACAAAATTAATATATTAAGCAAATGACTTAGACTAACTAGATATATAAAAAACACATATTAAATACGTAATCTGTATTTTCTGATTTGATTAGCGAGCGTGATGCTTTGCCTGTCTCGATTTGTTTTTATAAAAGTTAGATATCAACCATATTAAGATAAATGTATTCATTTTGGCTTTTTCGTCGTTCTAGAATATTTATATCTAAAATGACAACTGTTTTAAATATCTATTTACGTCAGTCACAATAACGATTTATATTTTGAGTAGTATTTTAATTAATTGCATCTATAACTATATATCTATACGAATATATTTTAATGTATTCCATATAGCTTCACGCATTATTAAAAACCTTAAATTAGGGTTAAGAACTTTATAATAATAGAATTTAATAATTAGATAATTTGAAATTTGAAAATTTTTACAAATATTCCTTAGCGTTTATATCGTCGTACTGATTTATCATTCGCGTGATGGTCGACATAGCAAAGCGCTGTCTCCCGAGAATATATGGCCTCCTTGAAGCGCAGAAAGATGGGTAATTTCATTGAATTTATGAACGTATCACCGTCGAAATTGCGAGGTTGAAAATTTGGATGTGAAATTGTGATAAATATCGCTTTGTGTTTTAGTGGCCTTGCAATAATGAAGATGTTATATTTTTTTGCATATTCTTTTTACCAGTAATTGTGTTGTTTTGAATGTGCTTGAATACGTATTTTGAAATTTTAATTTAATTTGATGATTGCTTGCTGCAGTTACAATATTTTTTGTATAGCTTCACGCTTTTTCCCGCATAGCAGGGTAGTCAGAGAGAAGCTAGTGTCAAGACACTCCGTTCTCCATTTTCCACCGGAAATCTAGACATTGCGTGTATCGTTGCGGGACTCAACGCCGTATTTTATCTTCCCTACTAGAACCGTGAAAAAAAATATTTAAAATATTATCATTCCTCTCGACTACAAATCGAACCCATTTGTGGGTTCGACCGCGTTTACAGTCACCACGATGCGCCACGATGGCTTTATAATAAAAATATTTTTTTATTTACAATTCCATACTTTCAATAATATAATTAAATTATTTTGGGAAATAGAATGACTGTCTTAATTATTAGGTACATATAAATGTTTTTTTTTTTAATAATAATATAATGGAGATGTTTGTTAGCCATTTACCCGTCTTTAAAACTGATACATCCGCAAAGTTGATCAGTTGATTTAAATACATATTTTTCTTAAATTTATATATATATATACGAGTATATATCATAACGGCATAACTACACTATAACCTGCTACGGCACTATTCATAAAAAAAAAAAATGTAAACGTTAACATTTTTTTCGACGATATAAAACGTATTTTTAAAAGATATAAAATTAAATCAAGTAACAAAAGTATAAAACTGTGTCAAGACCTAAGTTACAAAGAGCGGTTCAAACTCGTTTTATAAAATAAAACTCGTTTAAGTTGCGCTAATCGCTTCTGAAATTCATAAACGCTAATACTATTACGTACATAGGATCAATGTTACAGGCGAATAGGCTAACAGTTTCAATTTTACACTTTGTTTCACTTACAACATTTTACTATATATTGATATAACTAATCTTAACAACTCACTCGTTCTTTGAAGTAACGTTTATATTTTTTTACCATTTTATGCCAGCGATTCACTTATACGTTTCAAGAGGAATTTAATACGTTATGGTTAGTTGAAAGTTTCGTAAATGGACATTTTACTGTCATGAAATGTTTATTTAATAATCTTACTAGTTTTAACTAAATATATGATTTTTCATACACTTAACACATTACAAGTGGCGAGTTCTAACGCCGCGATTGTCTAACTAAGGCGGTGAGACAACTATATCGTAAAATATATTTTTATATGAATTTGAACCCGCTATAATCGTATTCAGTCAGATACATCTAAACTAAACTAAGCCATCATGTCCTCTATTTAATTATTTTGTTTAATATTATCTTTATGTTATTCTCTCTGTAATTGTACTGATTTAAGAAATCTGTAAAATGTAGCCAGTAGCTATAGGATATCTTCACGGTTTCCACACATCTCCACCACCTAGTGTCAAGACATTCCATTGACCACACTCCACCCGAATAATAGACATTGCGTGTTGAGTGGCCGAACTCAACGCCACGCTTTGTGTCTTGTCATCAGAATGGAGAAAAAAAATGGAAAGAATTGAATATAATGATTCCTCTGAGTGGGCCACAAGCCACAATCTAAGCCATAACAATTGCGTTTCAATAACAATAGTTTCTAGTGTCAAGGTACTCCATTCTCCACTTTCCGTCCGAATTTGACACATTCCATATTGTGCGGCAAAATTCAACGCCGCATTTGGTCTAACCAAAGCGCTCTACTATGCTTTGCAGACTTAGTAGTACATATTTGCAACGAATAGTAGAACAGTAAATGATATAGTGAGTGGCTTTTTTTCATTATGCACATTAAGTTAAATATAATTCACCTTTAAAATGTTAAAAACCTCAAGAAGAGAAAAGGAAGATTAACGACTATATAAACTTAAATGACTGCAGTGTTTTGCCGTTGTAAAGATACTTTAACATGTATCACGAGGCCTCGCAAAAGAAAACAATGTACATTTCTTATTGTTGGAAAATAGCACGTTATTTAACACTAAGCTGCAAGCTGTTGCGCGCCATTTGTTTCACTGAGAAATCTTTGCCGTTTTTTGCTAAATGTTCTCTTTTAATATTTAAGATTTTTTGTTGTAATTTATTTGATACTTTTCATTTAGTAAATTCATTAATTAAAGAAATAAAGATTTTTCACAAAATGAACTCGCTAAGATTTTCATGAAAGCCGTAATAGTAAAAGAATATCAGGGGGCAACCTAAATAAAAGTAAGATGTATTGTATGTATTTTACTACGCCCCAGCCTGTGGCGATATTGTGGACACTGTTCTTGAACGACTCTTTTTACTGCCTTCAACGCGACCATTCAGTAATATTATGTGCCCGCCATAGAGGTCGTTATACGCCGACGCTATTCAAACGTGTTATACCCACAAAATAGAATACCGATACAGAATATTATAATATTTAAAACATCCGCTTCCGTTGCTTTAGAGTACCAACAAATGGAATCCGTATTTGGATTTCCCGTGATTTTATATAAAAATATATATCTATATAGATAGGTGGTATATTGATAGTTTTTGGGATTCACAATCATCATGGCGGGACTCGAAGTTATGAACTGTAGAAAAATAATTGAATTTATAAACAATAAGAACTGCATTACCTACAGAGCCGTAAATATTATAATAATCTTCTATTGTACATAAATATTAGAGACAAAGGGTTATAGTGACAAATTTTCATTTAAATTTCTTACTTTTCTGAAACATATTGGGATGTCTACCTATTTTTCTTGGATATCTTTTATTAACTACTAGTCGATAGCCAACACTGTAGTTGCGTGCATTTTATAACGTTCTTCTTCCATTTGATTCTACTTTTCATGTTGATAGATTGATTGATGATTCTATTTCCTCATGTTGACATTGAAACTTGGATCCAAAATTTTCACGTTATATATAATGTGAAATTTTTTGGCATATATGCCAAATTCTGGCCATAATTCCAATTTCTGGCATATATGCCAGTATTTTGGAATTTTTTTAGCTTCTCGCTTTTCTTTTTCAGATGGCGAAGTGACACGTCGTTTTCCACTTTCCTCTCTAATTCAAGACGTTACGTATTAAATGCTGATATTCTACGTCCGTCTTTGTCTTAACGTGTCTATACAATATATAACCATTTTCTATATAACCATTGCCTCATGTGGGAATTGAGGAGTTGATTATATGATTTTTATGTGTTAACAAAATCTGCCTATCATATTGAACTAGTTTTGCTAATGGGCATGTACTTATTTTTTATAGTTTAGCTGGCTAGCTTTAGCTTTAGCATCTTTCAGAATATTGAATGTTATGTATCAATAGGGAATGCCTATCCTGCTAAACAGATTTTATTAAGGGGTATTTACTTATATTTCTTTTATTTTAGCTACACTATTATGTATTTTGTTAATATTTTTTTAAAGTGTTATATTCCCACACTAAGGAAATTGAGGAAATTGTCTATGTTCTAAATATGTCTTTTTCTAAATATGTCTTTTTTTATACTATTATGGTTCTTCGTCAGTTGTTCCGGATTTTTAATTGTTATATCACCAGAAAATTTTGTAAATGCGGCTTTTTCTTATTAAAGTGTAGCTGGTTTCTACTATAAATATATATTCTCTAGTTCAACTGAAAATTTATCACAAGATAGGAACATAAAATTTGTTTGAAAATTATATATTACTTGAGGTATAAAGACGGGCAATTTGAAGCCACTTTATAGTCTATACTCTATAACGCTAGTAAAATGATTTTATAAAATATATAGTGCATTTTAGAAAACAATAATATGCAAGCATGTCGAGCGGTAACTGAATAGTTATAATTTACATAGAGCTAACCAAAGGAGAATAAATTTTCATATTGGACAGAGTGTGTTTTCACAAGACAAAAATAATATTAATGCGATGATACTTATGTCTTTTTTATTTCTATACATTTCTAGTCACATATAAAATATACCGATGTAAAAATAACCCAGTCAAATATTACTTTCCACTTTCTGATTATTTTTACAGACATTAAATATTGGATAACTGGTACAGTACAAACAGAAAATGTATACTTATGAGTAGGAATCGAACCCACAACCATCGCATGGACAGTCCGAAGCTGACAATGCGCCACAATGCCCGCAAAAAACACTGCTAATTATAAAACTTCAGTATAAGCTTTACAAGCTAAGTGGTTGATTTTGCACGATCCTACAAATGCAAGTGACAGAATCAAGCGAGCTACAAAAGCAAGATAACAAGTTGTAGCGAGATCGCATATAAGCCGAAGCAGCGGAACCGCAAACTTGCATTTCGTATTCTATATATATTTGTTCGTTATTTTATAAATAAATATATACGAATACTTGTATATGTGTTTTACGTTTTTAGAATTATTTATATTTTGTAGTCCTAACTAAGACTTTCGTAAAAATATTCTTATTTTATGTATTATTTAATTATTTTTACTAAGAAATTAAGTGATTAACCAAAATTTTATTTACTGCCAGTTTCAGTGTTATTTATATCGAATTATATTAAGTTAAATTGTATTGCATTTTTTTCCGAGTGTATGCCGGCTTAATATAGCACCCTAAATAAGCAGCAGTGGATGTTGTACGGCTGGAACGAAAAAAATATATTGCATTTATTTACATACCATTTTTACCTTTTTGGTTTTCTTAAATGGGTTGTATATGGGAAAAGTATATAAATGGTGTTTATAAAATATAGATGTCTATTTAAAGTACTATATAATACACATCCATTAAAGCGACTGACTGAACTGAGGAGTATGACTGCCATACATAAGTAATCGGTCCTTATTAATAGCTAACCTTGTCAGTTTAAACAATTTATTATTCTGAAATAAAACAGTAAAAAGTCGTGCCTGTACATTGAATTTACTAACGAAAAAATAATATAGGAGGACAAAATAACAGTAATAGAATATGATGATCCATAATTTTAATTGTTTTGTCTGTATGTCTGTTTGCCTGTTATTACGCGCCCATCTTTAAAACTACTAGATGGATGTAAATGAAACATTTTTTGTTGTATAGCTTTTAAGCCTGGGCAGAAATTAAAGTATAATTATTTTCGAAGAGTGGCACATTTTATGTGGAATAATAATAAATTATTTTAACAATAAGAAATAAGGAAAAGCCGCCTTAGCAAACACTGTATAACATGATAGGGTTTATAGCTATTGAGTTACATAACAATTATAGGTCTGAAAAATTTGCTGCCGAACCATGATAGGCCAGCTTAACTATAACTAATAATTAAATGTCGCATTAATATAAGTTTTGTTTGGTGGAGAGTTTTCGTTAACAAATAAAAATCATTAACCTTTGGGCCTTACGTTGGATTGGTTCTGATTGTATCACGGTGGTTATGAGCTCTATTCTCATTTGAGAGAAATATTATATTTATATGGTTTCAACTTTTTCTCTCTGGTAAGAAAAAAATGAGTGTTGGTATCCAGCACTCAATACACAACGTCTGGGATCGGTATGGAAAGTGAAGAACAAAGTGCTACTATGTGTTCTTTGTCTGCAGAGAAAGAAAAACGCTCAGTTAAACGCTAAGCAAACGTTGAACTGTTAGAATCGTCTGGAATCACAGATGTGGATATCTGGAGGATAAAAAAAAACATCGGCAGGTCTTATAATATTGAATCACGTTTCAATGTAAACATGTGGTAAATTTAAGAAGTACTTTGTCATAAAATCGTAAAAACTACGAAAACAGAGTTGTGGACATGCAGACATCAACTAGTATTCTATAATTGTATCTATTTTTTTAAATATGTTTCTTTGGACAACCAAAACACTTGATTTTTACTTCTATTTTAAAAATACTCAATATTTGTTTAAACCTTTAACCTATACATGCTTGGTTTAGTAATTTTATATTTCATAGTTTATTTTACAATGTTCAAAGAACTGTTAATTTGTTCTTCTTGGACTTGTCTAAGTGATCTAATCAATTAAGCTATACATGCAAATACCATCACGTCTAAACTTCTATATGGTAACGGCGGAACAACTTTTGATGTTAAACAGAGAATTTCAATATAATAATATTATCTGTAGAAACTTATGCTCTATTTGACATTATTACAACAAGTTTATACGCGGCCAATTACTATATGATTTTAGATGTAATACATATGCCAAACTGCTTGATACTAGATATTATAATTTTTAGTGGATCAATAAATATATAAGTGAGTTGCTTAAGTGCATTGAATCCCTATTACTTCTGGGAATAGGATTTTAACATGTTATAAAGGGGCAAACGGCTTTTTTTATGTGAGGAAATTCGTGACGGATACCCGCCCGCCCGATCGGAAACTCGGACGGGTTATGTGGGACTCCTGACAAGCCGATGTAGACGGTCCGCCACTAAAACCTCCTTGACCGCCACTGGCCGAGGCCACGGGAACTCCCCAATGTTCCGTGAACACCAGCGGGGTGCAAACATCTTAAGTTGACTTTTGCTTCTCTACCAGCCATAGTAATTTACAGACGATAAAATGCGAAGTAGAAGTCTATAGCGTTCTTTACAGTAATTATCGATATTTAAATTTAAGAAAGATATTATTCTTCTCAATTATTAAAATTTTTGCGCAGCTATGAATCCATTGTTGTATAATTTCCAACTAACACATTTTAATTTGTCCCTCTTCATAGAACATCATACTATTGTTTCAAATATATAAATTAATATGAAAATCCGTATGACCGCGCTTGAACGCTACAATGAACTGTGCGACCACTATTCCTGGATGAGTTTCGCGTACAGTATTGTTTAAAGTTTGCCGTAATTAGTAGAGTTTTCCACAATATGGAACACAGTCCTTCTATTGTATGAATGTTTTAAAACACTTCAAGAAGATCGCTAAAATTCTTTTGTGGAACTCGAAACTTTTAAACGGACATTCGCTGAATTCTCATGATCCATTAAAGGATTACTTAAAGTCTTGCCTATACAGGTATGCATATTAACGTTGTGTAAGATTAAAGTACAATGTTTTAAATAAAAAAATGGCTTGTTTTGATATTTTTTATTATTTAGTTATTGAGAAAAAGAGTGGCGTAATTCAAAGCCACGCTTTGTCTCTTAAATATCATCTTTTATTCCCCGTTTTGGAATCAAACCCAGAATCAATCACGTATAGAGTCAGAAGCTGTCTCACTGCATCACGACGACTTCCTGAGTTTGTATAAGTAGATTATTTTATTGGTAAATTAAAAAAAATATATATATATATATATGTAAATGGTTATATTTGTCGTCGGGTCGTTGTTGTAAGAGAATCGTCTTTTACTGTAGATTGTTGAAATTATTTTACGAAAATTTATTTTGGCCTAAAACTTAACTTTCAAGGCGCCATATAGAAACATAATTTGAAAAAAATATATCAATGTAACGATTTTCAAGAACAAGTCGTCGTTACCAATGCAGTACTTTTTTATATTTTTCAGTATTATTAAGAAAAGCGTGTTTTTTTGGTAGGTTTCGTATTTTTAGTAATAAATTTTATAATTAATATGCCATTTTTTTACATATAAATTCATGTACCCGTAAAAAATATTATGTTTATAACATTAATGAATGAATTATATTGAGTTATGTGAAAAAAATATGTAAAGTGAGTGAAATATTTCATCATAATTATGTTTAAAATTGTATTTTTTTAGCCTCATGCTTAGCAGGGTAGTCAGAAAAAGCCATGCCTAGTACCAATACACGGTACACCATGCTTTCCCGCCCGCAATCAAGACATTGCGTGGGTCTTGTTTGCCTTGATTGTCTGAACTCCGTGTTTTGTCGAGACCACAACCATTGCTTTTACAGCCAGACGCTGCGCTGTCTTAATACGCCGGGATAGTGTAAATAAAAAAATTATATAACGTGAAGTAATAGTATTTAATCTTTTATTTAAAACGTAAGGTTAATGTTAATGTTAAAGTAAGCATTTTGGTAAAACATTACAAATAAAAAAGAAACAAATTATAAACCGGGTGTAAAACTCTAGGTGTCTGTCTGAAGTTTAGACATTTTTCATAAAACTTAGCGGCAGGAAAATGAAATCCTAATATTATGTTTGAGAGTAAATGTTTTTAACAACAAATTGTTTCATAAGTGAGTTGTAAATCACCTAAGCAATATAATACCTGACAAACGACTGCATAATTACAAAATTTCTTGTCAATACTTTGATTGAAATAAATTCGTTGCATCTTTTTTCTAACTTAACTAATATATCATGAAAATATCAGTTATCAGTAAAATGAAACCCAAAACTATCATTAAAATTAATTTCAAATATCAAAATCATGTACATATTTAGTATTTTAGTTAAAAATGACTTATAATGTTATAGGTATTATAATATTATATATTTTTGAATAGTTTTAAATAAATGTATGTAACAGAAACTAGAACCCAGAATTTTTTTAAGAAATCCGGAAAGGTATTCCAACAGAAGGTAAGGTAGCTTAAGAATATTAAAAAATTCAAACAATCTACCATTATTCATGAGGTCGAATAATTTTGAATATATCTTTTTATAATAAATTGTAATAATAAAAGTGATAAATACCAAGAATGAAGCAACTTTTAAACGCTCACTCGTGAATACATCGATGGCGTCAACCAATTTTATGTTAATTAATTTATGTCACATAAAAGACTACTATAAATATTCATTTGGAGAGCTTGTGGTCGCATCATTCTTGTGGTTTTATTTTAAATTGTCCAATATGCTTATCCGTATGTACATGCGCAATGAATGTAGCATAAAACTTTACATTTTTAACTTATTATATTGGTCATTACTATTAAAGCTTTTAAGCTTCTCTTTTTAATAAATATGCTTAGAGTACGTATCTTATTACCTTGATTTACTTTCATAGGAATGATTGGACCAAATCAATTTTTTCGCTTTCCCGCTTTTGTATGACAAAGCGTGGCGTTTAATTCCGCCATTCAACTCATAATATTTCGAATTTGATTCGATTCGAAAAGAGAACAGAGTGTCTTGACACTAACACAAAATTAAGTAGATAAATGATTTAAATCAAATTACTTACTGTAAAATATTGTTTTTATTGTAAAATAATCTCAGCAGATATAAGAGAAGAGTTATTACCATTATTTTTCTCAGCGAAGGGGATCTTATACTAACAGCCTTAATTTGGGGGAATCTAAACAGCAGAAATGTGATCAATTGCTCTTGTCAGTTACTGTGTAACAAGTGCTTTTTGTGTCTGCTTTGTTTTTATTGAAAGGTTACAAACATTCTATTTTAACAAATGTTTTTAATACATGCCATAATTTTATATAAAGAAAAAAATCACATCACAAAAATCAAAATGTTAAACTATTTTCTAGTTTAATATTTTACAATTGCCTATCGTATTATTGCCCGACTGCGAGACGCAAAGGAGGGTAATGTGTTAATTATCTATGTATGTATGTACGTATATTTGTTTCCATGTGGCGTTGTAGAGCCCAAAGTGTACGAATAACACATTTTTTTTAATATATAATACAAAATATTGCTAAACGTCCTTGCATGGCTATATAGATAATAAATATGGTTTCTTATCGGTGAGGTTTATTTTTTTTATTTAAAAAAAATATGTAAGCAGGTTGAATTGTTACAAAGCACCGCTCTGCGCAAGACTTTTCTCTGCTTGTCCTGATTTCCGGAGGACCTCAACACAAATATCGAACATTAATTTTACGTCGACATCTCAGCGATGCGACTTTTATTTTTTTATCGAATTCAGTTAGTATATTGGATAATTTTAGTTAATAAAATATATATATATATATATATATATATATATACTGCAATTTCGTAATATATGTGAAACTATATCGTAAAAATTGTCTTTTGCGTAATTTAATTTTTATATTACGAGTTCGACAATAACCTTATAATTATTACATAAAAATATAATTGAAAAACTGGTACTAACTGGTAATATTTTATTGTCACGTGTGCTAAGTCCTTAAGCAAATAATAAAGACGTAGGTAATAAATTGCTACAGGTGTATAAAGCCAATAACAGCGTGTAAAAAGAATATTTATATACATAGCTACATTATATAATAATATCCCACAAACAGTGCCGATATTCATATATTAATAAACATGCAAAAATATGCAGAATTTCAAAATATGAATTAATCCGTGACTATATGACGTTTTGTTAAATATATATTATATTTGCATTTTATCTGAATGTTATTTTACACTATTATATTTCTTGGTACTATTAATCAGTAGCTAGATTGCTTTTTCTTTAATTTTTATGTGTATAATGGGCTTATTTATTTTTTGTACCACATATCAGGGTAGTCAGAGGGTCAAGACACTTTCCGCCCGAATCTTAGACATTGCATGTTGATTTTTCTCTGACTTCTAGTATGCAGAAAAAACCTTGAAGCTACCTATAAATATTCTTCTGAGTAATATTTGAACCCACAACTTTCGCGTTCAGTCCGGACATTAACCATCGGCGGTTAGATAACTTATATGTGATATAGATTTAATTATTAGAGTAATATCACTGTATGCATAATGTAATTTTAATACAATTTGCTTATTGCGATTGTCAATTAAAAATATTCGATTAGTTATGATATTCATTTTATTTAAATCTTATTATGGTTATGGAAAACAAATTATACAACATAAATACAAGCCAAAAACGTAAAAACAAAATATTATAATATATATAGAATATATTAGATAGATTCCCATAAAATATATACAAAAAGAACTCATAATATTTTACTTCTATACATATAAAATATCTGAAAAATGTGAATAATCCAGTGTAGAAAATCCCGTAGAAATCGGCTAAGCTTTTTCGAGATTCTCCCTGACAGTACGCACGTAAGTAGATAACAGCTTACAGCATATAATTTTATAGAAAAAAATACATTTTAAAATTGCGATCCCCGTCATCATTTCAATATTATTTATAAACAGCTTCACGTTTTTTGTACGATTGTTTGTCACGGTACTGTCATATTATATATTTTTTTTATTATATAAACAGTAATATAAAGAATCAAAAAACGTTTTATGATTAATAAATAAATAAATGCTTTTCATATAACAGTATTAAAATGTATAAGCTTTATTATCTTTCTTAAATTTTAATATACTTTAAGAATACATGCTAGTGGGATTATCAATCTGAAACATAGCGTTATATCAATTATAGCATGATATATTGTATAATATTGTTTGCTAATATAATAATTGTTAATTAAATTTATCTACCGATTACTCGTGCTCAATAGATATATTACGAGTTCTATTTACGTTTGATAACGATATAGTTACTTATACCTTAGATATTTCATTACATTATTTATTAATAGCATATAACATATTGTGGGCGGGATATGTATAAGCAGTTTGTTTTACCAGACTGGCGAAAATAAAACACCTATAAAAATATTATTTTCTCGAATGGGAACTAAACCCACAGTCGATTGTACATTGTCTTACTACTACTACTGTACTACAGTGGTGCCAACGTAATTTTTTAGTATCGAGTGTGGTTCGTGTTTTTATAATACGTGAAGTTAATATAAAAACACTAGACGGTGCTTTTTGTGTTATAATAATATAATCGCGGATTAATTAAAACTTTAAACTCTTATCCTAGTTACTAAGTTCTACGACATCCAATTATTTAACCCTAAAGTTTAAATTAACCTTCAATATAATATTGCTAGTCTGTTGCTAAGAATGTGTGTTATATGTTATATATGTGTGTACAATAGATATTTAACATTTGATTAGTCTATACATATAATAACCTAACCAATGTACCTGATCGCTGTCTGTACATGGAAGATACATGAAGAAAATATCATTCGGGGACGCATCACAACACATAATAGAACCCAAAACAATTTTTCAAATTAAAATTTTTATATATTCATTTCTATTTGTCTGTTTGTTTGATTAGCGTACACAAACGTGCACGATAATCTCATAAACGCCGATTAAAATGCAATTTTGATAATTGTATTGTAGTAAACTACCCTTAATATTAAGTGTTTATTTCATTTCGATCGGGTCATAGATAAAAAAGTTACCATCATTTAAATTATAAATTTAAGCAAAGTTTGTGATTTAAATAAGAACACGGGCGGGCGAAAAAAACGAAATAGTTTAGTAATGTAGCTTACGCAGGCGAAGTCGCGAGCGAGTCACTAGTTACATAATATGTGACTGTTAGAATCGGAACTACGGTAAATCTAAATATTTTCAAATATGTCTTAAGATTTACCAACTACAATGGTTGATCATTGTAATTGGTAAATCTTTTCTGTTCGGACTTCGAAATACGAACTGTTCTTTAATCATTATTTATTTTGAACTTACACCTTAGTAAAACTTGGGTTTTACATCTAGCTAACATGGTAAATGTTGATTAGGTAAGATTAACTTAGAAGCAGTTCGGACTTTTACCATTAAAGCTGGTAAATCTTTAGTTTTACTTCATAAATGCTAAGATCTGTCGTAGTTCGGGCTTAAACATATCATATGTAATGCAAAGACCGTATAATTTTTTTCATTTATTTTTTATTTTAACCATTATTTGAGTCAACTTATATTGAAATCACAATAGTAAGCATTGTCTGTGAAACGAATTCTAAACACAAAAGCGCTAATCGAACTAATGACTTGGGCGTCATTTACATGAACCTCATTATCAAATCCGATCTCTTGCGAGTCTAGTAGTTTATTGCTATACGTTTTGTAAATATATGTTACAATTGAAAAAATTGTAGTATTAATTTATTTTAAAATTATATATACCTATATATATTTCAGCATATATCCAGGCAATTTTTTTAAAAATCACTTCCTAC
Source organism: Podotricha telesiphe (assembly GCA_038994665.1). NCBI lineage: Eukaryota > Metazoa > Arthropoda > Insecta > Lepidoptera > Nymphalidae > Podotricha > Podotricha telesiphe. The sequence continues at coordinate 866,475 of JAOYRR010000105.1, forward strand.
TGCAATATTTTTATTTATTTATGTATGTTTATTTATATATTTATAAATAAAGAAGTCGGTAAAAACGTAATCATGTACTGGACTTTAACTTCTATCTTTTTCGACAACACTTTTAAGAACAATGTAGACAATCTGAGCTGTAACATTCTGCAGCCTTCTCTTGAACTTACAACTATCATCTATGAATGAACTTATATGTAATAAAAATATGATTTGATCTTTAGTGTGAAAATGTAGATAAGTATTATGGTGCTGTTGAAAAGTACCTGACAGTACTTAGGTAATGGTTTCGACTCGTGGGAATATTTTAAATATGTTAGTTGGTGATTTTAAAATTTGTAGCCATAAAAGAAACGTAAAACAATTGTCTATTTATTTGATCCTACAATGTGGGCCAAAAGAAGTCATCCGATGGTGGCTTGGGCGTAGGTTACACGTGTTTGGCGGTCGACAGGCAGCAGCTGATGCACGGACTAGACTTTGAAAAGGAACATGCGCAGGTCTTTGACCAAAGTTCGCTTTAGGGTCGACCGGCTGATGGCTATTTGCGAGGCACGGTGTATGGTCGATGTTTCTGGCGACAGCTTGACATCCTCGGCAACAACGGCGATATTCTCAGCAGAACGGGCGCTCAGGGGCCGGCCACTCTTTACAGCGTCACGTCTGGACCCCGTACTCTTCAAGGTTGGTGGCCAAACGGCGCAGTGTTTGCGCAGTCGGTGCCGGTTGACCCGGAAATCGGTGACGATTCGCGCTGCGCCAACATTACAAACAAATTGTTACGCAAAAAAATAGACACGATTCTTCCACGTTCTTGGGGAGTTTATCGCTCCATGGCTTGTTCACTTGTATTTTACATCTGTCTAGTTCTAGAAGAAATGTCAAAACAGATTTGACTTTGGCCGCCAATTGAAAAATAAGAGCATCTTTCAATAGGGTGATTTCTTTTAACCCACCTTGTATTAGGATAATTTATCTTAATTTCAACTGTTCTCATACGTAATTGTCGTAATGAATGATGACAAAATTTCGACACTACTTTCAGAGTACTGAACACGTCGACAATGCACACGGCTAAATATAGGTATATCCCTAAAGACAGCCGTGTGCTAAATTCAAAAATGCAATGAAACTACTTGTCAAAGATATTAAATTTAAAACTCGTTTCAGTGTGTAACGTTATTATAAATTCTGTTAGTATCTTGTACATAATAAAATTGTTTTTTCAGAGAACGTATAAAAATGGCTTGGCGGTCAGAGACTGTTTCAAAGAAGCGCGGGTTCGAATTCCACTGCGTTCAAATTTTAATACGTTTTCTAAAACTGTTATTCATTACCGTAAATACAAAAATAGCTATTGTTTACACGGGTAAAGCTGCAAGTGGGTAGAAGGGAGCTAGTATTCTATATTCTTGTCAAAATGAATTTCGGAATGACGTAAAGCAATAAATTATGAACTTGTTTGTACTCCTTGGGTACAATGCCATATTTTTCTTTACACGTCTATAAAAACTGTGTATTAGGCATCAATTAAAGTTACACTTTGTGTAATCAGATTAGAAGACGAATATATTTTAATATAAACATCGGTCTGAGTTTACAATCATATGTACAACATACTATCATTTGTATAGTTAGCCGTCACTTTTTTTTAGTTCAAAAGCTCTATTTTTAACCACCTTATAATTCTTTATTTACTTAGCATATATAAATTACAATAATGGACGCACAATAAATATTAATGAAATCTATTATAAATTATACATAACGAGGCTAGTGTTGCCTATGTAAGCTTATAGGATATGAATGCCTCTATTAAATGGCTGATCACAACTCATAATATAAAATAAATGCATAGTACAATACAGATAGTTTTTAAATACAATATCTTTTAATGGTAAATATCATAAATGCAACCCAATTTATCATATATCAAAACACTTCTACAAAGAATAATTTAAAAATTATGGAATTAATATCGTATTTTAATTGTAATAACTTAATAGTCTTATCTTTCCAATATCCTAAAAGCACACTTATCTAATGTGAACATACATATAACGTGTCAGACCTTACTGTCGCAAATCTTCAAACGGCTTAATCACTCGGTAATACGCATTCCGGTCGTCTCTCTAATCGCTACCAATCAGTAATCAGCTACGACGTCTACAGACATCAGTTAGATAGAGCTTTTCTACTGTTTTAATGGATATTTGAATGCATATGTAATTACATTTAGAAGTTCGTGTAATGGATATTGTTTTCATAATTCGAAAGAAATAGTATGTATAAAACATATTAAAATAAATTTAATTAATATTTTCATTTATTTATTAACACAAATATAGCATAATTATTAATTTCCGATTCAACTATTACAGTTATTTTAAAACAAAAAAAATAAAAAACATAATTTAAAATAAAAATTAAATGCTATGTCTCGTTGCTTACATAAATATATAAATTCTTAAAATTGATAGTTTCTAACGTTTGACTATATGATGGTAATATAAAATAATTCATTCATTTATATTTATGTGAGTCGTTTTTATTTGTAAAACGTAAATTATTAATTGGTTATGACTATATTGACTAATAACCACATATTATGATTTAAACCCTTTGTTTCATAATTAAAATATAAAATAAACTCAAATGTATTTTTGAATTAAATTATAACTACTATTTCTTTTATGAAAAATATTAATTCTTGTTTGCAGCTTCACGCAATTATGCACATAGTTCGCGCTTTGTCTTGCCAGAGCGGACAATTGAAAAAAATATATAAACATTCCTTTTACTGGAGATTCAACCCACAACCAATCACGTTTACAGTAGATGCCGTCCACTGTGGCACGAGGGCCTTCTATTTCAATTTGTTATCCATATTTAATTTTAAGCGTGTTATTTAATTGTTTCATTATCTTATTATATATGGTCATAAAATAAAACTAACAGCTACTAGTATTATATATGGTCATAAAATAAAACTATTGTTTTATAAGAAGTATTAATATTGATTTTCAGTATAAAAAGCTTTTTCTATTGATACACAAAAACTTCATGTCACTTACTCGTACATTTTACCCCTTATACGTTAAGATGAGAAGCTCTACGTAGACATTGCATCGCAAACTTATGAATAGTGCTACATTTATCAAGGGCTTGCGTTGAGATACGCTATAAATTTTACATCTATTATCGTTATATTTAACTATGTATATTAAAATTTACTTTCTACTTTACAGGCTAGCATTTAATTCGTATTATACATTTGTATAGGTATGCACAATACATGAGACCATCATGGTCATGGGCTGTAGGGCAGAGTCTCACTCGAAATGCAAAGGTTATGGGTTCGATTCCCAGTTGGGATTTTTTTTATATTTAAATCATTTCTTTACTCTGTGAAATGAAAACGCGGTTAAATTCCACTACTCAACCAACAGTTATCGATTTCCGGTGGGACATGGATAGCGGAGTGTCTTGAAAGTATGAACTTGATTGGTATATTGGAATAGTAAATGTCTTTTATATCTGAGCCTGGCAGTAAATATATGATTCAGCACAACTGTTCGTAGCAAACATAAATTAGCAAAATGCTAGTAGAACTAAACAGAATTACTTGAAACCCGCCAGCGTGTTTGAACGTACACGTCACTATTCATTACTTAAAAGCACATTAAGGAATATAGAATATACGTTATATTCTAAGTTTAGAAAATGTATTTGGGTAAATTAATTTAAAAATCGGTTTTAAATAAAAAACGATTTGTAAAGTCCGTAACAGTTTAATTTTGAATACGGATAGCTATAGCGTATGATAACTGTTGTACTCGTATATGATACCGTCATTATTCAAGATAAGCTGAAAATTTTGTATATATGAATAAAAAATAATAAATTTAAAGTGTAAATTACAGCAAAAAAATATTAACATGTGATATATTTACTTAAAATAAGTAAAAATATATACTTATCGTAAAAATACTTTTTGTCTGTGTGAATCCTGTAATCTGTACTCATTTTAGTGTAACCTTTAGATATTGTTAATATTTTGGTGCTAAATATATGAAAATAAATATTTATGAATTTACAACAATCACTGTATATCATTATATAACGTTATAACGTTTGTAGACAGAAACTAAGTAATTATATTCATCGTCGTCTTACGTAGGTACTAGTGTTGTGTAATGTAGCTCTGGCGAGCTAATCTAATGAATGGAATATTAATACCCCACTTAGTAAATATCATAGATTTATTAATCTTTTAAAATTTTTAAATTATAAATGTAACAAAATTTAAACCTATCTATGGCGTAGCCGGATGTAGAACACATGGCTCGACGGTCAGTGCTTGAATGGTTTACAAGAGGCGCAAGTTCGAATCCCGCTGCGGTAAAATATTTATACGTTTCCTAAAAATGTTTTTATAATCTGAGTGTGTGAATAACACTTCATAATTGTTAAAAAATATTTAATAAATAGTATTCATTTTTCCTTAACGATTGTTCGTAGAAATAATCTTTGGATAGTAGAAATTTGTAAAATTTTCTTAACAGAGATGCTTACAACAAAATAAGTTGTAATAAACGTATAAGAATATTAACGTAGCCGGACGAAGACCGTGCGGATGTGGTAGGCGCAAGTTCGAATCCCGCTGCGGTAAAAATTTTATACGTTTTCTAAAAATACTTTTCATATTCTAAATGTATGGATAAGACTTTAAAAATGTAAAAAATATATATCTGTTTCTTAGTTAACACGTCTACTCCTCAAAGTAATGTCGCAAAATACAGTACGTAGGTTGATACAATGATATGAGTATATGTTATTCTCAACCCCGCTACGGTAAATGAATCAGCCCTCCGGTGTCGGGGACTGGAGTGTCAAGATATTCAGAATATGTGCCATTGCCACACAAAAGCAAGAACAGAGTTAATGACGCGAACATAATTCCCATTCATCTTCTATTCGATGGAAAATTCCTAACAATACTTCACAAAATCTACCGATTTATGTAAAATAAATTTTCGCTACCTTTAAAAATGAATTTGACATTAAAAAGCTTTATATTATACGCATCTAGCAACAATTTTTTTTTATTTATAAAACTTATTGGTACATCATTCCGTTATCCAAAATTGATGTCCGTTTCAAAGACATCGCGTGTTTCGGAGGTGAATCTGAACACCACTAAAAAATACTTAAAAATTAACCATTTTATTTGATGTCCTACTTCGAACGAAGGCGTTAACAGTATAATTTAGGCTGAATCTTTACTGTTCATCGTAAATTCTTGTATATTGAGTTATTAAAACACGCAGTGAAAATTCGGTAAAAATATTACATGATATTTTTATTGCCCGCTATGATCGTTTTATGATTATTTGAACGTAAAGGTGGAATAAAATTTGAAAAGCTAATTTGTTGGCGAATAATATTATATATTTTTTCTATATTTATTCAAGAGATAATAACCCTTGTAAAAATGTTGGTGTATTATGAAATACGTTATATTTGTAGTATATGATGTTAAAAGGGCCATACAAAAATTGTAATAATTATAATGTGAAAAGAAATATTTGAATAAAATTATGATTTGTTATTTAGCACTTGGAGCTACAATTTACTTACCTACATTATTGTAGTACTGTTGAACCCAAAATTATATCGCAGTGGGACAGCGTCTAACTGTAAACGTGATTTGTTGGATTATATTTAAAGTATTTCTATTTCTCCGCTCTGGTACGTAAAACAAAGCACGGCTTTAAGTTCCACCGCTAGACGTCTTGATTTCGAGAGGAAAGTGGAGAACGAAGTGTCTTGACACTAGAATCTATATATGATATGAAGAGTAAAATCTTTGTAATTATTGATATTGCAACTACAATAGTTTAAAGTATAATTCATTCATATATCCACATATTGCGAAATAGAGAATGCGGAGACAATCTTGTGAGAATTCACTTTATTCTCTACTGTTTGCTAACATTAAAATAGAAAATTATTTCATACACATACAATTTCACACCATAATTTTATAACACAATTAAACGCTTCGGACAACATCAAAGCTCTTTGAAGACTATCAACGTAAAATTATGTATATTTATTCAATAAGGCTTTCGAAATATTCGCTCATAATACCAACCTGCGAAAAATAAAACATTCTTTTTATTTTATTTTGCATGTTATATAAACCTTTTTTGACCATATATATTTTTCAATTAATATAATACACTATTATGCTTAAAAAATCAAACGTAAATGATATGATAAAATACCTTTCACTGTAACAAGAATATAGTAATCTAATCTTTGTTATATAAGATGTAATATTTATTATATAAGATATATATTATTATAGAAGAAATAAAATGAATTATTTAATTTATGGTGATCAAACCATAGTGGTAACCAAACTATTTAATTATTAAGTATTTGAAGTAACTAGATTTCCAGAAGTGTTATTCGCACATATAGGAAATCGGAAAACGTTTTTAGAAAACGTATTAAAATTGGAACGCAGCGTGATTCCAACCCACGCCCCTTGGAAACCCCTCAAGCGCTCTGACCGCTAACCTATGCGTAAGAAAACAGAAATATTGACATTATTCATAAAAGTTAAGGTAACAGAACTGGCGAGCAGCGCAATGTGTGCTCCAAAATTTTATAAACACACATCAAATGGCTATTTAGATGTTAACGGTCCTAAAATCGTAATTTTTATGACTGACTGACCTGTAGATCAAAATGTTAATTCACTTTCAGATGACCTAGGAAGTTAAAATTTGGCATCCAGATCGGTACTTAGGTGAAAATAAAGAAAAAAACAATCTGAAACTAGTAATTTTTTATCACTCTATTATAAACTAGGAACTCGCTCGCGCCTTTGCGCGCGTGAAATATTGCTGTTTCGTATTTTTGACGACCTTTTCGAAGAAGCATTAAATCCATAGAAAACTAAAAAACGGGAGACAAAAGTAACTTATATTCGTCCCTGAACCCTCTATATAAAATTACATCACTACCGGATTAGTGGTTCGGACAGAGTCGTAATATTAGTATGGATTACTTCCATTTACTACATGTTGGCTTTGAAACTGACCCAAAATTATCATTGATTTCTTTAAAGAGGTGTTTTTTTTGTCACTGAGTCCTCCATATCAGACGATTGTAATTTTTTTTCAGCTTCACGCTTTTCTCTATTTCTGCCCGAATTGGATCGTAAATTCATATGAAAATTAGAAGTCTTCAAATATTATCCTAAGTTATAAGAATAAAGGATATTAGCTGATTCGGAAGGTCGCTGAAGTCAACAACCAAGGCATGTATCAAAATATTAAACATTGTATTCATTTTGCATTTCTGTTTTGATGAGATTGTTGATACTAGATAGTTAATAGAAATCAACTAATATTTTTTAATTTCCTATTTTTTAAAGATAGTGCCACTAATAAAGCTATTTAAATAAATAAATAACAGATTACAAAACATAGAACTAGACAAAACCAAAAAAGGTAATAGACAAACAAAAAATAGTACGTCAGAGTTTGATATACGTAAAGATTAATTAATGAAATCATAATAATCAAAACGATTAAATTGATGTAAGACCGCAATCGTGTTCAGTCGAATGCAATTGTTTGTTCCCATTCAATTATATTTGTGGCCTGGCGCTTTGTATTTTTAAACTTTAAAAATGTTAGTGGAATTTTGAAATGAAACTATTTTAATTAGTCACAGGTAGTCTACCTGTGACCACGGACTACCGTAAAGTGTTCGAAACGTCGGGATCTAAAAATGTATTTTCGAATACCAAAATTATACACAATTAATCGGGTTAAAATAGTTTCATTTCAAAATGTGTAATAATCACGAAAATTAAAGAACTTATTATTAGTGGAATTTTACCATTTTGAAGAGTAGTAAAATAGATAACTACAACAAACTAAAATTGCTTATTTAACTTCACATTTTCCCCCGATTTTTTCGCGTAGTCAATGAGCACCTAGTGTCTCCGTTCTCCACTCTCCGCCCGAATTCAAGACTTAACTAAAATTGTCAGTGCTTTAAAACGTGGATTGTAAAACCGATCTCTCTCTTTATAATAAAACGATAATCTTACTTCTATTTTTTACCTATGGAATATATGAAATGGCGTTCCATTTTTGTACCTTGTTCCTAAAACCGAAATTGTCAGGTATTAAAAGTTAAACATTTTTTATCCACCGCTATTTACTTACTTAATTAGACTTAACTTAATAGATAAATTTATTTTTTATTACTTTTGTTTGGTTTTAAGGCATTTTGGAATGAGCATCGCACCTAAGGACGGAGGCGACCCTTATCAAATGCCATCCGATTACATCCGGATAAACCGGACAAATGGAATGTGTAATTATCTGCATGTAACTAATCGTGTGCGTGAATATGTGCTACATATGATATTCTCATAAAGATTTATTACTATCGGAAAATGTTGGTAGTGGGTTAGTTTGTAGTCCTATTTAATAAGTTTGTTTTAGATGCGATAATGAAATAGAATACATAATGTATCTCTATGGAGGGGCTGGGCAAAATGCTGCGTTTACGCGGCTTAATTCCGCTACTCAACAGGTAACACCTTTTTGCTGGTATAAATGCAAGCTACGTCAAAATTCTTATACGCTTATTACGCGTAAAATGTTAAAAACATTTAATAAATAGCATTCTCTCTTGCCAAACGATTGTTTTTAGAATAATCTTTGGGTAGCAGAAATTTGTGAAAATCTCTCTACAGAGATGGTAACAAAAAATATAAGCCGTAATAAGCGTATAAGAATTTAAACGTAGCCGAATGTAGAACGCATGCATTGGCGGTCAGAGCGCTTGACCGGATTTTAAGAGGCGGGGGTTCAAATCGCGTTCGTTCAATTCGTTTTTATACGTTTTCTAAAAAAGGAAGACATTGTATATGTAGTAAGAACTAAAATCATGTGTAACGGATAACTTTATTATGAACATCATTATATTGCCAAGGGTATTAGTAAATTACAATTAAGTGAATGACTCACACAAGTCATATTCATGTCTCTAATATTATACTTATCTTCTGATAAACCGGAAACTGAATGTTATTGAAAATATAATATTGAAAACAATATATTTGCGAGGCCTTTTTATGAAAACCGGCGGTAAACAAGGTAGGGTCCCTACTGTATACATTAGCCCCTGTGGAGTATTCGTGAGAATGAACAAAAACAAGTAAAACAAAGTGAAAACATTGTTGTTCTCACGTGTTATATTGTATGTATTACCTTATTTGAAGTTATTCCAGTCTACGCCAACGTTTCGTTAGATAACGAACTATGGACTTTTCCAGTTTTATGCTTTTAAATTTTAAAATAAATTTGCAACTTGCAGAGTGTGGAGCGAGTTCTAATTGAATCCATTAAGCTTTTACGACTTTACTACGTGTGAAATATATTTGGGTCATCCCACTCTTCATATACGAATATGAGCTGTTGCAAGCATTGTCGTGCGACGTCTTAAGTCATAGAAAAAGAACGAATATAACTTTTATAGTTGTTATATGTATAGTTAATTAAATATTTAGCCTATTTAAAATACATTTCAGTCAACATAAAACATAATGTAAAAGATGATAATGTAATATATGTATTGTATCTCACAGCTTTTCGGTAGGCCGCGAATAAAAGTAAGATTTGAAAAGAATAAACTAGAAAAATCCAGGCTGTTATCTCATGAAACACTGCCACCAACTGAGCCCGACACAACTTAATCTACGCAACAATAACAATGTGTTTTACTTCTGTTACACTTATTTTTGCTCGGAACATTTACACGAATATTCCACAGAAATAAAACAACGCTTACACTTTTCGTTTTTATTTGCATTCATACAAAAAAATTGTAAATGTTTGAATTTGAATATAAGATTTTTTTATGTTTTTTTTTGTCATAAACATTTTCATTAGTATTATAAATATAATCGTAACAATCATATCAATATTATAATAAAACAAGAACGCGCTTGCCCCAAATCACATGCTTTACACATAATTTAACTCTAGTTATGTATTATTTTTTATTGTAGTAACGTGTTGAGTTACGAACATAAATATCGTAAAATATATTTGTACCATACTTCAGCATGTATCATAAATCTGTATCATCATCATCAGCCGGAAGTCCATCGCTGGGCATAGGCCTTTCCCTAAAGACACCATTTCGAGCGGTCACTAGACTTGCTCTTCATCATCAACCTCACTACATTTCTTAGTGGCGTGACGCCTATGTCTAGCAGTGGGCGTCGAAAGGCTGAGACGCCGATGATGACGACGAAATCGAAAAACAACAAATATGCCTGTATAAAAATACCTTCATCATTTTTATATTTAATCCATTGTTATGTAAATTAAAAGCAATTCTATTCTGTTTATTATTTAGTTTTTATTACTCTTTGTATAAAATCATTGAATGTTTTAATTGAATGTTTTTCGTTCGATTCAATTGTAACCATGTCATAAGCATTGTAAAATACGCAAAGAGTTATCATTTTGAAATGACTCATTGACGTTTCAATATTATTCGTTTATTTAATACACATTTTGCTAAAATATTTTTTTTAGTGATATAGTTACCTCAAATATTTGTGTGTAATTTTCAATTGTATTTTGCATACAAGATTTGCAACTGTGTATGCCGCAGATAATACCTGTTAAGCTATTGTGATAGTTACGAGTTCATATTCATTTAAAGGTATGCTTATATTTAGTTAATACTATAATTTTTATATACTACGTTCACTATAACGCATGATAAGAAAATACTGCAGTAATGTTTTTCAGTTCAGTTCTTTAATTATGGCGCTACAAACATGCCAGTAGAGTACAAGTTCCTTCACCAATGTCACGTTGTATGGAGAACACACGAAGGAGATTGATCGGTAAAAAGAGATAAAGTCACACTATGACCTATTGCATGTTAAAAGAGACTTTTTTTTACTCTGACATCTCTCATCATACGATTTATATATATGTTTATATAAATTAATTAGCTACAATCTATGAATTCATTACTTTCATTTTGTTAAAGTCGGATAACAAGTAAGAAGTGCACAAGCTCTTAACTGCCCATTCGGAAAAAAAGCTAGAAAAATAAAACAATAAGCACAATAGTAGTCCGCGCTATTTTTTCTCAATTAAACATGAATCGCGATAGAATTTGCAGTCGCGCTTTGCTCGTTCTATTCTCTGCACTGTAGTTGTTTTTATGAACATGAATTGTTTCATTATTCGAAAATGGTTTCTATTTTAAATCTCGACGCAATTTTTTTAAATATTCATACTTATAACGTATATTTTCTGTGGGCGTGTAACTACGTTTGTGGCATACAATAGGTTTTTGTGTTTAAATTTTTTTACACTTTTAATTCTTTTCATGAAGTTTACTGTCATTCTTAAATTAATACAAATATTTCTTTTATATGTTCGCGTAATATATTAATAATTAATAATAAATAAAAAATATTAAATTGACTTGAATTTCATGAATTAATAAATTTATGGCGACACAGAATGTGTGGTTTACGCATGCACTCGTAGCCGCATCATGTAGGAAATGCATTTGTACCTACTTATCTCGTTCTTTGATTAAAACAATAAAGTTGATAAGTAATTTAAAAGTGAAATAAAAATCATTGACATTGACTTTCCTATCTGCAAAATTAAAGCAATATCGACAAAATTTTCTAAACTAATTTAGAGAATTTTGTCGATATTGCTTTAAGAATTTTATAATTTTGAATTAAATATAAACTAATGAAAACCAATAATGGAAGATTAATTTTGGTTTATTTTGTCTAAACAAAATAAACCAAAATTAATCTTCCGTTGTCGTATATACCTAATGTAGAGCTATTCAATTTTCGTTATACGAAATGAATACTAAATCGAACGTCATGGTCGCTCCGAATCTATTCGCAATTGAGCTCACAATTAACAGATGTCATATTCAATTTACAACTATTAATATTCCACAATAGGTCTCAACTATTGCTTATTATTCTATTCTTGATTTACAATTGTATTAAAGTATATACTATAAAATTACAATACAAACTTTTATTTAATATTACTAGATTGTGTCTTCATTGACACCGGCTCTATTTTAAGGAGCCTTTTATAGTTTACCTATTTTTAACTCAATTCAACCTGCCAAGCGAGAAAATACGAAAGAACGTACATAAATACAAACAAATATCGACCAAAGCATGTTTAGAAAACGTATAAAAATTTGAACGCAGTGAGATTTGAGCTCGCGCCTCTTGAAAACCGCCCAAACAGTCTGACCGCTAATGCGATGTGTAATAGTACGGGTTGGAATGCCGCTGCGTTCAAATTTTTAAACGTTTTCTATAAATGTTCTTCAATGTCCTAAGTGCGTGAATAACACTTTAAAAATGTTTAAAATAAATATTGACTACTGACTACTAATATGATATCTTGCTGAAATAATAGCTTATACTTTTCAGCAATATATGATACAAAACTTTAATGCTTTATTTTATTAATATGATTAGTGCCTATTATAATTTACAGTACAATTATTATTATACCAAGCAAGAGGGTCCGACGGATTATCCTTTAGAGGGCCAGAGGGGGCCGGATCCTCTAGGAGCTGGACGCAATTAACTCTCGACATGTTTCAATTTACACTCGCAAATACAAACCCTACAACCGCTATTGTTTGCTCTTATACGACTCATGTTCTGAAACATCGATAGATAAGGGACAACCTTAATTTAATGTATTTTATTATGTGCAAATGTTGACTACAAATATATAATAGAAAAATTGGTTTATAATTTTGAATTAAATATAAATATAATTACGTAGAATGTTTTTAATGGAATTATAGTTGCTACAGTAACCTGTATCGTTCCATTGATTACTTAGTTCCTTCACGCTATTCTCGCGTTTTGCGTGGCACTAAGAAAGTAATAAATCATTATATTCTCAACTTCTTCCTTATTTAAACTGTAATTTTCTCTAACTTCATTAAAATAACGTCTTAAAGCATATATTTTCTTCTGAGTGGGAGTTAAAGCCTAAAATTCAATCATATACTCGTATTAACTGCGGCACTCGTATTAAGGCATATACTCGTATTAACTGCGCCACGATGATATTCATTTGATCATCTAGTAAAGTGTTTGTTTTCTAAATTAATTAACATTATTTTTTAATTATTAACTTAACTTAATAAGTTCTTAGTTTCCGGTCTAAGTGTATTTACATATTCTGTAATTTAATATTACAATGGTCAGTAAGCATTCCAGTTACACGCCCAGTAAAAATATGCTAGCACTTGAATAACCCGAATATCTCACACGAAGTGCTGTCGCCAACACTTCAGATAATTAAAACTCGTCCCAAATTATTCAAACATGATAATGTTGAATACTTAACACAGATTCTGGTGCAATGAATGAAACTAATGAAAAACATAAAAAGAATATGCTAATGCTAGAAGCATTAATTTCTCTATATACGTATATATTGTATAATCAAGAATATGTGTGAACGCTTATCAGTTCACTTATCAAAGCATCTGCATAGTTTAGAGTCAGAATGGGCGTGAATTGTATTAGGATACAACATTTTTATAATACGTCAGTCGTAATATGAATAGGTAGTTCCACAAGTTGAAAGAAAGAGTCCCTACAAAATATAATATTTAATAGTCGTTATAATAAAAAATGTATAAATAAAGGTACATTATTAGACGAAAATTACGTTTTGTTATTTTGCTGGGTAATATTTATGTCAGAACCATTTGCACATCATTGACAGATTGCAGCTCAATGGTCAGATTTAATTTGATCGATAACGAGCTACTATTCATTAGCATTTATGTATGTGTATTAATAATAATAATGTACTGTTTAAATAATTGACGTCAGGCTTCGTTTTGCATCAGTATTTCGTTATGTTTGTAACGGTTTTTATATCTTCATATATTTAACAGTGGGTAGAGGAGAAAGAAAATTCGTAATAAAATAACTCTCCTCTATACACAACCCCGGAAATGTGATTGATTCTACTCTCCCAAAAGTTTATAGAGTCTAGAAGTTGATTAATGGTTAATGAGTTCAGTGACATAAGACATTAATATCGAATCATCCAACAACATTCGATTAATGATAAATACCAAACCAAAATCTAACATTTTAACCTTTAATTTTCTTTTACTTGAACTTATCTAACTTATTGTACCTTATTTTTTTCTTTTTTACCGCCTGTAAATGTTACTATATCTAGATTATATTTTTGCGTACTATGTATTTTTTTGTGTGAACAAAAGTTGATCGTTAAATAAATAAAGAATAATGAGCTTGGCAGCCTCAATACTATCTATCAATATCGAATAATGATAACTTTTAATATAAGAACATTTTTTTTTTCAACTGGGAAGTTACAATAATTGTGTAAAGTATTATTTTAAAAGAAAATAGTATTTATGTAATATATATGATATATATATGATAAAGAAAGAAAAAGTACAAAGGTGGACTTCTCTTGAAGAGATCTCTTTTATTCAACCCGTGGAAGAGGATGAGTTGTGAACAGCGAGATAGAGATGGTGTAGTATTACGTAGTAGTAAATGTTACATCCAATATATATATATATATATATATATATAACCTTCCTGTCTTTGTTAATATATAAAAATACCATGGACACATTTTTTCCATGCCTTTTTTTATTCTGTTTTTCCTTACTTTCTTTATTTTTAAATATTTAAAATTTGTGCAGTTGTAGCATCACTGAGCTGAGGTTCTTACACGTCTCATTTCATTTTCTATATGTATATATGTGAGAAAGGCTGAAGGAGTCCTATCAAAAATCATATCCGGTTGGCCAGTAGTTGCCTAAAAGCATTCGCTAGTTTGGTGGTCGCCTCTTCGTCTCCGTGGGAGATGGCCATTTTCATGTTATATTCGATTATATCGCCTGTAGGAGTCTCGTTTACTTGTCGTATGAATCTGCTAATTGCGATTTTCTCGGTGTCAGTGTAGTACAGTACATTCTTCATTCATGTCTAGTGATATGACAGACGTCAAATGTTTGATAAAATATAATTAGCCGCCATAGACATTAAAAAAACTGGAAGAAATGAAGACTTTTGAGAATTGAGCTATGGCAATTTATTAATAGACATTCATTTGAGCGTTATATTAATACAGTATTTTACTGTAAATTATTGATAAAATAATAAATTTAATTTATTGATAATTGAATTAAATAAATATTTATAAGGTCTGAGTTCCTATTAAGTTTAACATACAGTAATATTGTAACTCATAATCAAAGTTAGTTGAAGCGGATGTTATAAGTTTACTTAATCAATATTCAAGTTGATGTAGCAAGTTCCAAATTGCTCCGTTATCAACTAGCTTGAGTGCCGACTGCGGACACTTTTGATCGCATCCAAGATCAATTTTTTTATAAATAACTTAAGCAAATATAAAAAAGTACAAAATCTTGTACGGAGCTATAAAAATAAAGTTATTACTCAAACTCTAAAAGAGTAGCATTAAATACTTTTTTATTTAATCATGCTGGTATTTAATAATTGTAATAGAACATAAAATATTTTACAAAAACATTTTAGGTCATCAACCGCAAAAAAATTAAAAGATAAATAAATGTAAATGGATAAATATATTATTATTCTAATTCTACATTTTAACAGAGTATTGTAGTTATAATTTGCTAAAACTTATCACATTTTTTCATATAATCTTAGGCAATGCTATCTTTAGCAATTATTATTAAATACTTCTTCTTTTTTTTTTAAGTGTTATTATTATTATTATTCTCACAGTAAGGAGACTGAAAAACATTTTAGAAAATGTAAATTTTTTTTAACGCAGCGGGATTCGGTCCAACCGCTCTGACCACTAAGCCATGCATTCTACATCCGGCCCGTCGAAATTCTATAACTAACTACTTATTACGCTAACAACAAAAATAAGATGTAAAATGAATAAACAGCGATAAAATTTTTATGTTTTCTAAAAATGTTTTAAAATTTTTCAAAATGCTTCTTACTGTAGGTTTAACGGTCCGGTCTGCACTTTGCTCGGGTGAGATAAAAGGCGTAAAGATAAAATAGTATTCTAATATTTGTTCCATTACTAAATATTAACAATACAGTATATATATTTGTTTATGGCGAAAGAAAGGATTAATTCCTTTCTTTGTTATTATATATAGGAAACACCACTAGTAATAAGAAATTCATTTGAGTTCTCTTAGGAAAATATTCATATTTTAATATGTTAAGTATAAGCACACAGTTCAATTTCTCTTTTACTATGTTTACTGTTTCAATTTTAAGGCTCATCCGTTTAGAATTGATATTAAAATCTAAATTTGCACTTAGATATATAATTTTATATACGAAAAAAATACAATATTAAAAAAATATACAAAATATTTAGAATACTAATATTTCATGTTAAAATTTATTATGTTTTAAAAGTAACATTTTAAATATATTTTGCATTGAATTTCATAACGTATGTAAATGTTAAACTTATTAGTTATATATAATTATTGTAACTGTATTAATACATTTGATTAGATCATAATGCATGAAGTACGTGGAATTTGAAGTTCTCGAAATTATTATCAATTCATTAAAATTAAAATGAATTTATTTGTTTATTAATAATATCTAAATGTATACAAAAAAAACAAAAGAAAGTGTATTTTCAATATTTTCTTTCAGTAATCGCCCATAAAATTGCATCGTAAGATTAGTGTAACAATATAAATATAAAATTACATCTATTATATAATGTAATAAATATCTGATTCCTAGCAAAGTGCAGATGAACTCGGAATCGTGCGGCGAGGGCTGCTAACAACGCGACTGGCGGGCATTATTAACGGGCCATTAGAGTTCGTTCAAGGCGCCAGTGTAGACGCCAGGCTTAATAGACAACTGCTCTTATTCCTGAATTGTTAAACCGGCAAAGGTTTGACTGATTCATTTTTATACAACCTTTTTTGATTTAGACGTCATCGTGACGCAGTAGGTTCACCTAGTTCTATAAAGTTTTGTCTATTCTAAATTGTTTAATTTGTCTCATGGTCATATAAGATAAAAATAACAAGAGAAGATGAATATACTCTTTAAATTCATTTAATTTAATTCAGATTGACACAGTCTGTATGTGTGTACTTGTATGCGTGTACTTGAATGTGTGTATTACACTCATACAAGTACATATACGTGAAGACTATGAAACCGAAACACTTTAAACTTTAGCCATTTCACTGAAATCTTAATATTCAAATTCCTATAGTTAAATTCACACACCGAAATACTTGTAATATCTAAGAACATTTTAATATTATTGCTTCCGAACTTATTTACAAGATAAAGTTTGATATCACCATGTCGGGAAACTTGCTTTACAGGAACATGACCGTAACATAAAATTTTATAAGAGCTTTGGACGGTACGGTAATATAGCTCTTACATACATATCTTGTCATTTTTGTATATACTAGTGAGTAATATTTTGTTATATGCATAACAATTTTGATATAAATTACATTAGTGAAACAAAAAATATATTATTTAAGTTTCACATAAAAATGTAGCTTTTGATATTTTAAACTTGCTTTTATTATTTTGAACTTTAGATTAGCGCTCTTGAAAAAGAAATATATATAAATTGAGGTTGTTTAAAATAAAAGTAACTTATAGAAAATCCAATAAGTGATAACTATTGATGTATGGTAAAAAAATTGGCCAATGTGAAACTTGTTTTATTGTTATTAATTTAAAATAGATCACCAAATGAAGAATATTTAAATGTTTTAATATTTATTAAAGTGTTCTTATTTCAACACTTAGGATACCTAACATATTTTTTAAAATAAAACAAAAATAAAAAAAAAGGTATAAAGTTTTTAATTTACACATTAGTAAATTCATAAAAAGTCTATAAAAAAAAATTTCAAGAATAATTATGAAAGCTTATTATGTTTGTGAATTTGTATTAATAATAAATGTAAAAATAATTTTAAACTTTTCAATGAATAACTGTAATTCTCTTTTATGTATGTATTTTATTTTAGCCATTCAATTTATCAGTATCACCATTTCCTGACCTTCGATTAACTTCACAGGTTTTTCTTCGCAGCAATAATTCTCTTCTCTCACAAGGCTCGTCCAAGCGAAAAGGGGAAGATAAAAAAGGTGATCTCAGCTCTTTTGTCCTTACTATAATAAGATACTATGATTTTGATTTTCTAAAAATAAACGTCTAGCATTTAATTATATAGTATTTAATATTAATCTGAAGAAATGATATATAATATAAAATATAAGTTACAGCTTTAATTTATAGAGGTAATACTCAGATTTGAGGATGAAAGCCATCCAATGAAAATGCACAGCATATGAATTGTACAACAAATTAGCTTTGATGAAATAGTATTATTTAGCCTAGCTTCTATTATCATTCATTCCATTGAAACGTCATTTGTGAATTGAACATGATAAATATGTTATCCGTTTAACGAATCACTATGTAATTACATTTCCAAATCATTTTAATATAGGCCACCGTAGCGTGGAGGAATCCCACCGAGGAATGACTATGTCTAAAATATTTTTTTCTCCGCTCTGTTAGCTCCGCTAAGATGAAGGCGCGGCGTTGAGTTTCGCCACTCAACACGCAATGTCTTAATTTTGGGCGGGGACTAGAGAACGGAGTGTCTTGACACCAGGATCTCTTTGACTACCCGACTACTCTGCTATGCAGTAAAAAGCGTGACGCTGTATAAATTATTTTCGTATTTATTAATATTTAAAAAATAATAGTATGTTTTTGATGAACTGTAAAAATTAGACATTGATAAATGTTAAGTTTAACCATTAAATATTAGAACTTAAGACCATGATTTGGTAATGTTTCACAAATTTGTTGGAATATTCTTACAAATTCTCGCTACTCAGAGAATATTACTAAGAATGAACATTTGGTAAGAGAGCATGATACTTGTTGAATATTTTTAAATCAAGAATTTTCAAAATATTAATCATTTTGTAAAAAAATTCATGAATAATAGTATCAGCATTTCAGAGTTTTACCTATAAGCAATAGATCTCAGGACATAGTGCAAAATGTTAGAATTTTAATCTACTTGCGACTATGTTACCGTGTTAATGTACTATGATTTAAACGTATATTAAACTCCTACTGTTTTTGTGTTGGAAAAAGAGAAATAGAAGCCCCGCTGAGTTGTTGCGGTTCTTCTCAGGTCTGAGAATTTACTTTAGTAAATCGGTCGTAAATTGTGTATCGTTCCAAAAATTAAGCATTCTACCTTCTTATAATAACTTCTTATTTTGAATAAAAAAAAATTCTAAGTGGATAATTACCTAGTAGTATTGAGTATCATATAATAAAATTTTCCAGTCGAAAATTTTTGGCTTAATAAGATAGTCGTTACGTACAATAATTTTATCGGATGGGATGTCTTTGTCTGCTAACAAATTGTCTGAACCGAATTGTTTCGTACGTAGATTTATTAGTGCGGACGAGACCCTTTTGTTGGATTTTACTATAAATCTTTTTTTATTTCATCAGCTATTAGAATGAGTTTAGATTGATATATGATTTTTCTTAGCTTTGGGTTACTTGGAAAATATTGTTTTAATTTTTGATAATTTTTATTATTTGCTGTAAAGGCATAAATAACATATTAATATGTTTTATTAATTAATTTAAATTAATATTTCATTTTGTGGAAATTGTAATTAATTATAATAATTGATGAATGTACATTCATAGTTCAATATTAAGTATAGCATTCATTTTATATAAATGATATTTCTAATTTAATCACTATGCATTATTCTTTAAGGAAAAATCGGAATGAATTTGTATGTAGATATTACTATATTATATTTTATCAAATACGCTATGAACGTGTTCAATGCATTTGACTAGGTTTTATATTCGTAGTTTGCCTTCCTTCTATTGATCTTTTTGTTATGTGTATAAACGGTTAAGCTGCCCTCGTATGTTCATATAAAGTACTAAAAAAATACACAATTTATTTTTATTACTCAATTACTAGGATCTTACTCAATATTTTTCATCTATTTCAAGTAAGTGAATTCACATTCGGTCTTTGATATATATTTTACAACAATATAATCTGTGAAATATTATTTATACATAAAAATATTCAAATAGTTAACGACATTGTATGAGCGTGTAAAAAAATTCAAACTTTGTAATGAGTAAAATACATTTTTAATATGTATTTTTTATGGCTTGTATCCTAAGAGCTATTAAAATTTTTATATGCGTGCAACCTGACGACGCGGTCCCTGCAACACGTTGGTTTGTTTTATGGCTACTTGTACTTGTACCTTTCTGGCCATTTATTGATGTATGCACCTGTTTGCGTTACAAAAAATTACGCAGATTTCAGAAAAATATTTTAATCAAATGTTTACAATTCAGTTATTTATACGATTTATGTTTTTATATCCAGCTTCTCAATATTATGACATTTATAAGTATAATTTGATGAATACGTGAAGGAAGTATTTTTACTTATTTTGACGTTGCGAAGATAAGTCGTATATTACGCGTCAACGGGTCTTCTATTTTTTGTTCATATGGTAAGCTATTGTACGATAAGTAAGATATCACTTAGTTTTGAGAATATTAAATATAAAACTAAAAGCTCATGACTACTCAACATTAACAAATAAATGAATAGATATATATTATTTAAAAAAATTACATCCATGATATTTTTAAATATCTCGGCCAGTCTCCTAGTTCTGTATTATAAACCTTAGTAGTACAGCTCTTAATTACAATTCTTAAAACGTCCAGAGTAACTGTAGTTATTATACAAAACTCAATAAAGATAATGACACAAAAATAGTTTATGCTCGGCGATGATGAATGAGTCAGTCAGTGAATCAGGATAACCAATTTTATAAGTATAGATGTATAAAAATGTATATTGTGTGTAGAGGCAATGTATGTATGCCTACGTTAATATATTCTATACGATTACAATTCAACTGTGCAACTTGTACCTCGTTGGTAAGGCCTATGAATTTCTATAAAAAAAACAATAGTTTGAGTCAGTAGACACTAGATATGGATACAATATGCAACAGCCGAGCAGATTAATAGGCATTTCTCCACATTCAGTCATAGGTAGCTATTTTATTGACAACAAATATATAAACGATTGCTTTTACCACTATAATTATTCAAATTATAATAAATCAAAATTCTAATATTTGTTATTAATAAACTAATGGAGAGTTTATAAAAATAAAATTTCAATATGAACGTGAGGTCGCGAATTTGTCCTTTCATTTATTATAATGCCCTACGGATAGATACCCAAATAAACTTGTACACGACTAAATTGGGTTGTTCCCATAAGGGCTTACCTTGTTATGTGATTGAGATTGCGTGTGTAATGCCATGGAGGTTTTACTTCAACAAATTATTATAAAACTTCAAATTAGGTGTATTTATTCATATATTTAAATATTTTTGAAAATATATAAATTTATGACACTATCCAACTTAAAAATACGGTTTGATGATTTGTGATGATAATTATTTCTGTCAGTCATTGCAAGTTATAATTAACGTTTATCATATAATGATTCCATTTTATTTTTAAGTTTTAAATGTAGAATAATAAATTACTATTTTAGATTTCATTATATTTTCATGTATTATCTATCCTTTACTACAAAAAATGTATCTTTGCAAATTTTATATTAAAACCTTTAAATTATTACGTTACATAATAATAGGCACTGTCTAGCTTTCTACTAATTTAAAATAGATAATATAAATATTTACATAATCTAAGTAAAGCTCTTGACGTCGCTCTGCTCGTTAATTAGTCCAGTTCTAAGGTGAATAAAATGAATTTAGTTAGAAATGTTGTGCTCCGTGTGAATAAATGTCCATTTATTGTAACGTCACTCGAGGGAAAAGTTTAAATTCGAAATCCTGGTTGAACTTCGAGTGTGCTCAACTTATGATGCACATAGTTGTTTTGTTTAGAAATATTCTATAACGAAATTTAATAAAACTGGACAGATGTGGGCACACTTCTGGCTTGAAAGTTTTTCGGTTTGGTATTATGGCTAATTTGTATAAAAATATTACACATTAGAATAATGCATACACAACTACGCTTTGATATTCGTATTTTATTTTACTTGATTACCTTTTTTTTAGCTTCATACTTTATTAGTTAGAACGGAGCTCAACGCTACATTCCCTACACACTTCTATAGTCTCGTCCACTGTCATTAACTCTGGGGATCTTCATAGTATTTACGTGACTTTCCTCCAGTATCATCGATATTATGTTCTCGAAGGTCAACCGAGGTCTCCACTTACCTCTCTTAAATTGATCTCTCTTCAAAGAGGAAAATTTAAATAGTTTCAGCTGTTTTTTGTTTTTAAGAAGCGAATTCTGTCGCGATAAATGCAAAATATGGTCTGACATAGGTATACTAGGATATTAGATAACGTTGTTCAACATTGCATTTTCTCTAAAGTAGCTTAAGCAAACAACAGACATTCTGTAAATAGAACTACTTTTAGGATAATTGTTTTGTTAGTTGTAATATAAACCTCAGAGATTTAATTAATGTACTAAGTAAATGTACGTAAAAACACATAATTTAAATATGTTTCTATCTAATTAAGAAAGTATTAAACAAAAATATATCTTAATTATAATATAATGTTAATATTTTTATTTATTTGTATGGTATATGTGGTAGTAAAAACTAAAAAAGAATTACAATTTTTTTTCATACGTCATAGACATATACGGATGCCATAAATAAAAACTGACATTCTCAAATCAGAATTACGATACTAAAAACATTTACCTGAATTAAGAACGAGTGCAAAAATACAGCGAGACATAATCGTTATTTTAGCAATGTGAAAACATTTTAACTTATAAATATCGTTGAAATGGAGGATGAAACTTTAAATTGTTCAATATTAAAGTTTGTAGTCAAACATTTACGGGCTTAACAATTCAGACGTTTGGGAGTAAGAGCAGTTGTCTGTTAAGTCTGGCGTCTGCTCCGGCGTGTCGAACGAGCTCTAATGGCCCGCTTTAGCAGTTCCGCTGTTAGCAGCCCTCGCCGCACGAATTACGATTTGCTTTTTGCTTCGCCAACAATATACTTACCTTTACTAGGTTTACGTTATGGAAAATGGGGTACATTCTAGTAAGATTAAATTAACAAGTTATGTTCTAATTGACAGTATAAATTTAAAACCTCTTTTCTTGTGTGACATACATTTTTTAATTTAGTTATTAGTTTGCACGATAGATTGACAAACATTTGATAAACAATTAGGTGAAAGATAGAAAAAGTTACCAAAACAAAATAGATTTCCAAAAGAGATATCCGCTTGACTAGTTGCCTGTATTCCGGTATACAGTAATTACTTTAGAGTAATAACTTTTTATACTAATATATATTATTCTAAAATAATTACAAAATGAGTTCTTGTCTAAGTTGACCTCTCTCTGTGTGTTATGGGATGTACATGAACGTGTACTATGTATGTGTGTGTTTGTGTGTCAGTGGTGATGTAATTTAATATATATATGTACAACATTTTATTAATTATTTACTTTATATAACTATCATGTACAATAATCTCTCACATTTTTCAGTTAACGCTAGAGAGCAATCGTCGGCTGTATTTATCCTATGAGGGGAAATACTGTTGCTTAATAAAGATATTTGATAGACTGACGACCTAATGGCTAGAAGACTGTTACGGTTGTTAGTAGTTCTAAAACTAAAAACCATTATACATTTAATGTTCAAAATAAATAAAAACGTTATATAAACTTCATATCCAACGATTTTTGGCTACTTCATAATAAATTCAAAGTATTTTAGTGAATACGTAAGTAGCTTTTTGGCGTTTTCAACTTTTTTGTACAAGTAATTTCAGTGAGTTTGGCAAATACTCCGGAGGGCCTAAGCCCATTTAAATACTAATTTTGTAGGTTTACGAAGAATAATTATAAAAATATTTTTCCTTATTCATAAGGAAAAATATTTTTATAATTATAAATAGTAATAACATGAATGTTATTACTATTTTAAAATATATTTTATAAAAAGTATAATATGATTCTTAGGAATAGGACGAGGTTCCTAAATTATCCGTGTGTTGTAAAATACGTTGTAAATCGCCTCTGTGACGTATTTAAGACAAATTTTAATCGGAGCGGGTTTAAATTATGTCTGTTTAAAAATTTTAAGTCGTTTTTCGTCGGACCTTTCCAAATCTGGAACGAATTTTGCTTATATATTAATGTACTCTTTTTCTTTTATAGGTACTATCATCATGTATAAATTAAGGTATTTAAACATTTTTCTAAATGCTTCAAAGAAATTAATACAATACGAACATCAATATTTATTTAATTTATTAAGTTATTAATAATTTATTACTACGAAGAATACTTGTAACACTTGTATGTCTTCGTTCTGTATCTCCTATAGTAACAACAAACTCAGAAAATTTATAGACATACAAGCTTCATAAGACCTAAGTTCAGCGGTCTCTAGTTCCCAAGGCACCAAGTTTTTTATTTACAGTAGCAGTTTATCAGATATATCTTTTTAATATTAAACTATTATTTTATATTTTATCATCACGCATTATGCTCATTTTACGATTAAGGACAGTGATATAGCCAATTTAGATATATTAGAATAGATAAAAAAAAAATTGCCCATTTCCTGGGATAAATTTTCAGTGAATATATGCACACGTGTCCGTATACCATTACTATACAAAATTTACATTAAATGAATTTGATGTTCTTACTTGCCCGAACGACCGGTATAATGAGTTTCATTTTAGTTTCTTTTTTGGATATATATTTTATGCAATAAATTAGATTTTTAATGCATGATATCAATCAATTATTTTTACATCAATTTTCTATAATTAATATCTATTAAGAGAATTGTGTTTCATTAAACTAGGAAGAGTTGAAACGTGAATATTATATTGTGTTCGGGTTTTTTATTTTATTTTTTTATATTTTCTCCCAAAAATTACACATTTACAGATACAATTAAAGGTTATATCTGTGACAAAATATTATTTCATCCATTATGTTTTCTTATATTCGCGCCCAATGTATTGTAAAATATTTTGTGATATTAAATGGAGTAGGTGATAAAGAAATACGAGTTACTGTGATTGCATTATATAAAGTAGGTATGGTACCGATTACAATTTTTAAATATAGGTACAATGAAACCTCTGTTTGTGGCAGAAAAAGATCTGGCCGTCTACGTAGTGTTCGTATGAAAAAGGCGATCAATTCAAGGGAAATAATTCTAAGAAATCATGTCCGAAAGCAAAAGGTTTTATTGCGGCAGATAAAGATAGCACCTAGAACTTTGTCGCTTATTTTAAAAGATGAATTTAGAATATGCAACCCATAAGAGGCGCACTGGTCATTTTTTAACTGATAATTTAAATTAAATGGGTGGTATAATCAAATCAACTATTTGAGTGGCAGTTTTTTTACGGATGAGATTATTTTGACAATTGAAAAATATTTTAACAAACAAAGTCATGCTGAAAGCTCTAAAGAAACTTACCAATTAGATAAGAGAGTCCAAATTTGCATTATATGACTTCAGTGATTGATTGGTGGGGTGTTAGCTATGGACTGATTGAATCATATTTTTTGAGAAAGGTATCAAAATCATAATCACCAACCGTATCAAGATTCCATTCGTAAGAAGGTCGTTAAGCCCCTTAGCAAAACCATGTATGTACATATACGTCCTTTCAACCAAGACTCGGCGCCAGGTCATAAAGTTCAATCCACCCAATCTTGGTGAGAAACAAACGTTCCAGACTTCATTACAGCTGAAGACTAGCCGTCATCTAGTCCTAATCTTAATCCACTGGATAATGAATTCTGGGTAGTTGTAAAGAGTAAGGCTTGATGGCTATGATAATTTGGAGTCCCTAAAACAATTCGATATGCAGTGAAGAATTTTCCCATAGAAAGAGTGCGTGCTGCTATTGATAACGGGCCTCAACGTTTCAAGGACTGCATTGCAGCCAATGGAGGTCACTTCGAATAAGCTTTATATATTTTTCATGGTTTTATAATAATGTATTATACTAATAGACTGTAATAGTAATAAATGTTACGTACAAAAAAAAATGTTTTTCTTTGTAACAATATCTATGAAAAGACAAAGTATAAGCTATATCTATTTGAACCTAATCTAATCTAAAATCTATGTTTACTGAATTTAGATATTCACTTAAATTCAGAATATAAAAAATAAAATGTAAAATTAATATGGCTTTATGAAATAAAATCAAAATAATATTCAAAACCTAGATTTGAGTTTCGCTCGCTTACTATAATCCCAAGTAAGAAAAGATCGCTCTCAAATTGTTTTCGTTTTCCGTTCAGCGAGAAACTTCCGACGGGCGACTTAGTGCTGAAATTCGAGCCGCTTATCTCTTGCCCTGGAATCGTACTGAGCCTGTAAAACCTTCTTTTGCCTTTAACTCTATGTATTACATAAAAATACAAATAGGTATATAATTTTTACAAATACACCTACATATTACATGATTTTAAGCGAAATATAATGAACCAGATTAGATAAAGACATATTTAGAAAACGTATAAAAATTGGAACCCGCGCCTGTTGAAAACCGTTCAAGTTCCAGAGGCGCGGGTGCAAATCCCGCTGCGTTCAAATTTTTATACGTTTTCTAAATATGTCTTTTTCAATTTCCTTAGTGTGGAAATAACACTTTAATAAAATGTTAACAAAATATAGATTAGATAAATTAATTAACGGTATCTTTTACATTCATTTTCTTTTAGTGATTTCGATGTTACACACACCAATTTCAATTTTAATTTTTTTCTCTTCAATTTCATTTGTTTAATTTTCACATTTGTTTTTTTATACTTCAAATTCATCCATTTGAAAAGACAAACATTATTTAAGTAGAGTAAGAAGTAATTGTCTTGGTTCTATGGCATGGAGATAAAAAAGACTCGCATACAAATAAATTAAAATTCAGTACAAATACAAATATGCTCTTATTTCTATGAGTATTCTATACAAATAGCATATTTTCCGCACAGCAGGGTTGGCAGAGCCCGAGTGGGAATCGAACCCACAACCATCAAGTATACATTCAGACGCTGTCACACAGCGTTTTGACAACGGTCAATTTTAATTTTGGTTGTATTATAAAGAGCTTTGTTTCTTACAATTTTTAAATATGTTTATTTATTAATAAAAATATTTATTAAGTAAATTTAAGTTTATGTTTTTCTACAACAGAACTTAAAATATTTTTTATTACAACTAATTAAGAATATCTTAGAACGAATGGTAGCAGTTCATTATATTATTATTCTAAAAAATTGTCTAATGAACTGTAAGTGGAGCTCTAATTAAACTTTTACGTTAAAGACGAAATATTATTCAAGTATCATAGTATTTGGTAACAAAGCTCCTTAGTTTTATTTACTTTAAACTTTACGTGTATTCATTATTTTAATTTATATATTTATTACAATACAAAGTTATTTAGAGGACGTTGAACATTTGCTGTAAATGTTATAAAATTATATCTTGCAACTATCGTAGCATAGTTAAAACGTATTTAACAGACCGTAATTGCTGTAAGTTCAAATTTTAGTCTAGAATATGATTAAGTTAATATACTAAAGTAGTGCTAAGGAGTTTTGGATGACATTTCATAAATAAATAGTTGTCATTTGATTAGTTTACATTATGGTTACGTTGACTTCCTCATTACAAGAGCGTCCGCCTACTCCTGTACTATCTTACGCCTTATTTATATTCGACTGTATTAAATTGCAGTCCTATGCTACTGTAAAGGCAAGGATTCTGCATGCATTATTTACGTATAAACGCGCTGCTCTTTATTTTCTGTTTCAATACAACTTGTCTGTTTTTGTAGTCTATATATATATAAATCTAGTCTGTTTATATGATGATAACAGAAGCGAAAACCAATCTGTAGAAATTTTGTCTATCTTTTACATTGTTCGTCAACTACGCAAAAACTGCTGAATGGTAGTAGCTTATAGTAAAATAAAAAACTAGTTTTAGTTTTAACAATGTTCTGAAAACTTGATAGAACTTGATGATTTTTTGCATGTATCTTAGAGTCAATTTTTATTAGAGTCTAAAACAATATACACATAAAGAAGATATCCATAAAGTAAGAACATGTCGCGCCACCTGCTATCGACTAGGTGACTGTTACTACAATTATATATAGATCAGGTATCGGTACTAACCTTTATATAGCAAGTAGCATTCATCTTGCGGCTTTGCCGGCGTTAACATTTTGGCCAGCCTTATTTCTCACTTAAATAACTGCTCAAATTTATAATTTAACGGATTTTTTTTGAGAGTTCGATTCTCAACGTCTTATTTTCATCATTCAAAATTTTTGTTTTGTACCTTGTGTGAAAATATTTAGATCAATTTAAAACTTTAAATAATTGTTACTTACCACCAGAGGATTTTTGTAAATTAATATCTTATTGTGAAACAAATCATCTGTATTTAAATATCAAAAAATGTAATACTGTCACATTTGCCCGAAAAAAGAATTACATCGCCTTCAATTATAAGCTTGATGATAATTTGCTAACAAGAGTAAGTGAATTACTAGACCGTGGTTGTTCAATTAGACCAAAAGTTGTTCCTTGAATCGCATACAAGCACTAACTCAAAAAGATGTTAGGTTTTGATTTACGAATGTGTAAGATTATAAGCGGGCTGTAACCTTTATTATATAATTTAATGCACTGGTTCGATCTATCTTGGATTGTTGCTCCACGTTAGCATCCACAATATAAAGCTTATATTAAGATAATCGAATCGTTATACGACAAATTCCTGCATCACCTTAAGACACCTTTATATGGTCTCCCGTAGTACAAATTACTGAATGGTCTTACTTTAGAAAAACGCGAGATGTACGAGATCAAATTCTGTTATTTAAAATATTTATTAAATAACACGATAGACTTCCCTGTTCTTTTGAGCAAAATAAGTCTTGCGTGTCATAGGTTAAGTGCACGAAATAAACCTTCCTTTACATTGCCAAAAGCCGAAATAAAATACATCACGCTTAATACTTCTGCATCGCGTGCATGCAAAAAATTTTAATTTACAGTACTACGATTTAGATCAGTTTTATTTGTCATACAATAATTGCAAGAATAATTTAAGGGTGATGATGGTACTTAGTTTGTAGATGAATTACTTAAGATAATGTTATTAATATTTAAATAAGGTACCCCTGTTACCCTGTTACCCGTACTCTTATTACTTCTTTATTTTTCTATGTTCATGCGTACTTAATTTGTGGAAACTTAATTGATTTTTGTATTACGTTATTTATTACAAATTTTAAATGATTTATAAAACTGAATTAATTAATATCAAATTATATAAATATGGGTGCAGAACGGTGCCAGCTTATTTACTGCAAAGTTTTTTTGATTGCGTGTAATTTTAAGTCTGCAATAACTTCTAAAGTACTCATTTATATTAAATAAGTAAGTGATAATTTAACATATATTAAATGGCTAAACTGACTAGGTAGCTAAAATAATACTTGAGATATAAGGATTAATAATGATCAGTGAAAATTAGCTTTTGCAAATAAAATAATATTTTTAAATTATTTATGGGATAAAAATTGTTAACGTGAGTCAACCTTAGGAGATAGATATAAGCTATTGGCGATTTGTATACATTGCTGTATTACCATTACTATTTTATGATAAACTAATCAGCATATTAAGATAATTTATTAATATCGCGTAGGGTAAATTTTTTTTGGTAGTTTTTTTTTACAGTATTATTAAAGTAATAATACCGGTTAATATTTATTATTAACAGGAAATAACACAACACTCCTTTGATATATACATAAAAAATGGCATATAAATTTAAAAAAAAGATCTTATAGTAGCTCAAATCTGTATTATTTTAATTAAAAATTTACATTGCAATACAAAAAAGTACACAACAAATTTATTGTCGCTGGGTATCCTTGGATCTTTCAAACTACGCAATGCAAAATGATTCGTTATTTACGATACAATTGCAAAATAACAAATATATACTATATATCATTTTTTTCCTATGAAATATATATGATATTTAAATTGAATATTCTTAGAAGCATGGAAGCTAAACACTTTTGCCTTGACTTAATATATATAAAAAATTTTACGTAGTGACTCGAAACTGCACTTTTTAGTAACAGTCCAAGAGCGTGGGTTCACGTCTTGCTTTGTTTATTTCTTATACGATTTCCAAAAAAAAAATTTTTATCCTTAATGTGTCAAATACTATGTTTTTTTGTATTTTAAAATTATGTAATATTGCTTGGTCTGCTCTAGAGTCGCATAAATATTTCCAACCTAGTCATTTTGACACAAAACAGAAAAAATCCACTAATGTGATAATTTATTTCTAATTTCCCCTGACGTCAACCAGTAATTAAATTAGATTGTAATGAATTTTTAATTCAGTAATAGGATTCACATTTGAAACGATTTATCAAAGCGATCTTCTACTATTTAAACATATTATATTTTATTAATTGACATAATATTATTTTGGGCAAAGTTTGTGATTTAAGTAAGAACGCCGGCGTTAGTCGTGTAGAGTACGCAGTCGAAGCCGTGAGCGGGTCGCTAGCAGTAAATAAAATACAAGGTGTCTCAAAAAGAAGTTTATATTTAGTGGATCGATTAAAAAACAAGTAAGCCGTGTATCGAACAAAATGTTTATTAATTATTAAAGTACACAATTTGGGACTTCTTAAACTATTATCTTATAATAGACTATTTCTTAAATTTAATATCGTCAAAATGTAGATCCTTCCGTTCGCGGCACTCATTTAATCAAACTGTAAAATTACTTATGACGGCACCGCAGGAGTACCAAGAAGTTGTCTAACATATCCACATAACACTCTGAATTCACTGTAACTGCACGTCACCCCCTTTTGTCTTTAAAAAGGAAAGGTCCATTAATTCCTCGTACATCGCAGCCTATACAGTCACTTTAGCGAGTAAAGGGGTTTTTGATGCTTGCATTTCGGATTCGTTGCTGTCAAGTAGCGGCAATTTTGCTTATTAACGTGTCCAAGCGGAAAATGGGCTTCATCCGCAAACAAGATGTTGGGATTCAGTTCAGTTCAGTTCTTCAGTTATGGCGCTTCGAATGTGTAAGTTAAGCACTTATCACTTCGCCAATGTCACGTTGTTTGGAGAATACACGAAGGAGATAGATCGGTAACAAAGAGATAAAAATACACTATTAAAGATTATAAGTTGAAAGGAGATCCAGTAACAATACAGCAACCTGCACCTATAATAAATCAGACAAATATTTACAAAGTAAGTTAGTAATAAATAATATTTTACAAAAGGGTTAGTTTATAATTTTGTATTATTATATTTGATATATTTAGATAAAAATTTACAAAGAGGACTAAACACAAACATTAACAAACACTGAACATTAAGGGGACGGGGAACTTTAAAAGGAAGAACATCATACAAAGCACGAATTAATTTGGGAAAGGAAAAAGGATGTGGGAAGCGGAGCCTTCGTCTAGACCACATTCACACAGTGAGTGGTCCCTGACCCTGATCTTGGCCAAATGTACAGGTGTGCATGCATGTCCAAGGTGCGGGCGGGAGATAGATGAAATAATTGAAGATCTTAATTTACTATGAAATGGATTTCCCTTTAAGGCCATTAAGCAGTATTATGAGTCAGTACATATAAACATCTGATTAAAGTCATGGGAGAGCGTGAACAGGATTGCTTCTAATAAAGACTCCCCTATAAGCACGGATGATTCTGGAGGACATTTAAATTGTAAAATAATTTTGAATTTTGGGATCCAGCAAGCTGCACCAACACAACTTTCTTTTGAGGGCTTTGATGCATCAGTAAAGATGAGGAGACGACTATACCAATTTTGATGAACTATGTTCTGAAATTTTCTGTTGGTCTCCTTCTCTCCTCTCCTTTGGTCTCCTTTGGTCAAGCCAAGATCTGTGATAATAGAGGGTGAATGCGCTAAAGCTTAATACGGCGTGCGGTATAATGGGTTAGATGGAGCTCAGTGAAAACTTTCTACCACCTGAGACCCAATACTGAAAACTTTGAAGTCTCAACCCGATCACACCAGAGAGCAAGATACAGTCAGCTCATTCTGCAAGAATTCAGGGCAGTACGCGAGGCAACTAAGAAATTTTTGGCGGTAGTTTGATATAATAATTGTATCAAATGACAGACATATGACACCTCCAGTCTACCTGTGACCACGGTCACGGACTACTGTAAAGTGTTCGAAACGTCAGGTTCTAAAATGTATTTTCAAATACCAATATTATATGCGATTAATCCGGTCAAAAATAGTATAATTTCAAAACGTTATTAATTATGTTAAATATTAATGGTAAATTTAGTCTGATATGGATTAATATAAGTTGTAGTAGTAAAGTTTTTTTCCATTTCGTTAGTTAGTTTACCTTTTGGTTATATTAATATCACTATTTATATGCACACATGATATATGCTCCAAAACTTAGCAATTGCATGAAGGGTATGTCAATTCCTGTTTAAAAAATATTTTGTTTTAAATATTGTAAACACAATTATAAATATATATTTTAGCATAACTAGTTTATTTTAACATAACACAATTATAAATATATATTTTAGCATAACATAAGTATATAACTTTACTTGTGTAGGGGAATTTTCCCACCTTAGATACTTGACGGACTTTGGCCTAGTTAATTAGTAAAGAAAGTTAATGACAACAAACTTGACAACAATCTTTGTCTTTTAAATAATTTTATAGCAAGGATTATGTTAAGTTACAGTTATAATTGTAATACAATGTAAATCATCAATGTTAAGAGTGAGTAATAGGCCAAAATTGATAATATTTTGGACTTTTTTTTATCAAACGTTATATTTTATATAATTTATTCTTTTTCTACAAGTTCTTTTAAAGAGTTGCACAAAACATGGACGCAGTATATTATTATTAAGAACAGTATCGTCCAGGTAGCGATTACACAGCAAGATTTAATAATAGATTAATACAAGTGATCATTTACCTAAGCTAAGCTTTCCGTTTTACGCGCTCTATAAAGTAGGGAGCACGTTAACTTATTGCTTGCTAAATGGAAATTCCAATGCACGTGAGGCCATAGGTAACTGTGGCACCAACTTTAGAATAATACTCTCACTTTAACTTACAGTTATTTAATACTTATCTCAATAACTTTTTTAAATACGATAGCATTTGTTTAGGGGTAGAAATTAAATTCTTTCAGACATTACTTTCTAAGTGACTAGACATTTACAGTTGGCTGACCTTTTCTTGTTAAACTACCTGAGTGAACATTTATTCTTATCGCGGAGCTTAATGAAACACAATAACAAACGACATCTTCATTATTTTAGCCTAAATTTTTACATTATAATGAAAATTAAAGGTAAGTTATAAAAAGTAAAAATAAATAATAACAATTTTATTTATAAAAAAATATATTTTGTATGGATACTTGTAAGACAAACAGCTTCATCTATTGTTAAGTGTCACATCTCGTTATTAGTAATTTGAATAATTGCCCCGATTGGGAATCAAACCTATAACCGCCGTGCTCACAGTAAGATACTGTCACATGCCGTCACGATGACCTCAGTAATTCTCTTAATCTACAATTCTGTCACACAGGTTATATTATTATTATTTTTTTTTATTTATTAATAAAGGCCAATAGTAGACCGCCTTCTTAAAATATTCTATACCTCACTTATATGCTAACTTCATATGCATCAAAGTATATAGTTTATTAAAAAAAACGGAAAGTAGTTAAGATCTTGATAATAAGAAACTTTCATAAGAAAAAAAAGAAACCAAAACTATGTAACCGTTCAAAACTAAAAAAAAAATATAATCAATTTACTAAAAAACTAATTGAGTCCTTGTGGACTCTATTAAATGCCCTATGAGGCGCAATTTTTAAATTAATAATTTTTAATTTAGTATTATATTTGAGACATACAATTATAGCTTATAGCTGTTTCATACTAAAACTAAATAATGCAATAAAGTTGATCCTTAAGGGAATGGCTCAATTTGTTCGAAAGCTAAACTTACGCTGACTATGTCCATAGAGCTTGGCAAATAAATTACACGTGTAGTGTTTGTACTCGTGTGTTTTAAATGTTGTTGTTTGTTATAATGAAGAGCTATGATTTCTAACGTACAATATTTTAAATAGAAACAAAGGGCAACTTATACATTATATTACTATAGAGGCCCTCGTGGCGCAGTGACAGCGTCTGACTGTTAAAATGATTAATTGTGGATTCGATTCCTGCTTAGAGGAATGATTATATTTATATTGTTTTCATTTCTTCTCTGGTACCTAAAATTAAGTCGTCGCGTCATTGATTTTCGCCACTCAACACGCAATGTCCCGATTTCGGGCGGAAACTGAAGAACGGAGTGTTTTTACACTATGTTCTTTCTGACTATGCGGAAAAAGCGTGAAGTTGAAAAATTATATATTATTTGAGAAAGGCATTTACATTTATTAAAACCTATAATAAAATATTATTGTTTTTTTAATATTGTTGTTAAACTTTAAGTATTTAGGTACATAATTTGAAGTTAGTTCAGACAGAACCTAATGTCAAAACACTCCGTTTTGTGCTTTTCTCGTTTTGAATAACAAAAAATATAAAACTGTTTAAATTTTATGTATACAATTATTTCTAAAAATCTTAGTCCTCTTTATGATATTAAGTAATTTAGTGCAGTTAAAATATATACTTCAAAACGTTTTAATAGATTAGTATTGAATTAAAAACCTATAGTATTAACATACAATCCTAAATCTAACAAATTTATTTAAATAGCCTTTAGTTATTAAAGATTTTGTCAAATTGTAATAAAAAGCGTTATGTTAAAGTTATGGGAATAAAGCCTGGCCTTGTTTTACATAAATTAGTCATACTAAAGTTATTTAAACATATTCACAGTCTTAAGACATAGTTCATTATTAATATTATATACTTAGTCTGGATATATAATTATTAATATTATATACTTTTGAATTTGGAATCGGTCAAGAATTTTCCCATAAAATGAGTGCATGCTGCTATTGATAACTGGCCTCAGCGTTTAAAGGACGAGTAGATATTGTAGCAAGTAAATACTACCACTTCGAATAAACTTTATATATTTTTAATATTAATGTATATGATCAACGAAATAAAAAAATATATATTTAAAACTTCTACCATTATTTTAGCAAATCCCGGCCGCCAGACAAGCGGCGCTTCCCCCGGGACCTCCTTCCCCCCCAGACTCCTGAGCTGCTGCCACGGTTGCTGATCGTCTAGCTGGGCCTCCCTTGAGGAATCAAGGGTCTCCCGGACAGCATACTAGCTCATTCCTATCCTACCCTTCACCCCGTTCCCCGCATGGGAACAAACCCCCGGCCACATAAGGCCAACCCGACTCCCATCCATATTTATAGATGGCGCATACATCCACTTCCAGAAGGCCAGGCACTGAAGAAGTTTCCCTCTCTCCGAAGGAGTAGAGAGAAGAAAGCAACGTCTATTTTAGCGGCATCAGACTGCAAGACATATTCTTAAATGTAAAGCTAGAAACCCTTCATTGAAATGTGTCGCTTGAAACACATTGTTTTGCTACAATATACATACGTTTAAGAGAAGGTATTAAGCTTGTTTCACTCGTAAGTCTGACGGTGTAGAGTTATTGTAAGAAACAATTCAATTATATTTACACGTAGGAAATAA
The DNA here is from genome assembly GCA_038994665.1 of Podotricha telesiphe. Classification (NCBI taxonomy): domain Eukaryota; kingdom Metazoa; phylum Arthropoda; class Insecta; order Lepidoptera; family Nymphalidae; genus Podotricha; species Podotricha telesiphe. The sequence goes on from JAOYRR010000105.1 coordinate 902,554, forward strand.
TGTTTTACTTTTGTGTATTTGTTTTATAATATAAACATTGTCAAAGGAAACATTGGTGTGTGTGTATATGTATGTATGTATATTGATGTATGTTTTAAGTAACATTATTAAATTCTTAATACTTTTTTTATTTTCTATTATTAACAATCTAATTTCCTAATTTTTCATACATATATCATACATATATGTATGTATCTGCATTTACAGAGCATATATATAAAAAAGAGCATATATATAAAGATAAACTTATACAGTTCAAATTTATATAAATATAAACGTGGAGAATACTGAATCTAATACAGCATACACTATATTTATATATCTATTTAAGCATCAAATGCCACTCGAAGCAAGTCAGACATGAAATTCAGCACTTTGATTTACGATTTCTGCTAGTTCGAAATTTTAGTACATTTGCTAGCGGTTTTACGAGCATCTCTAAAACAAGAAACATATAAAACAAAACATATTATCCTTATGATAAAATGGGAAGCTGACTATACATGATGATGCATTTGATTATGAATTTTAATTTACGGTAGAATTGTTTCATAATTTAATATTAAATTATATTAAAACAATTCTACCATAAAGTTTTTGAGTTTTTTTGACTTTAAATTCATCCTTTTGCAATGGATTACAAAAGATGAATTTGATAAGCAGGCAGTTTCATAGAACAATTATTTTTAAACAAGAGTTTGAAAATCATAAAAACGAAATTAGATGTTTAAAAAAATGTATTTGAATTTCGGAGTGAAAAAAATAAAAAGTTTAATTTAATAAATATACATATTTATATTTGTATTTGAATTTAGTTTCATCGTACATTAAGACATTTACATTTCATAAAAAAAATAGATTATTCCTATTATTGTTTAATTATAATATACGTCTAATGAAGATATTATACAAAAAATTTAGAAGATTTATTTTTGCTTGCTGTAAAATACTCGTTTATTTATCTAAGAATTTCAAAAAACAAAAGATTTATTGCTAATACCATTTTTTATATATATAGTTTGTAACTTTTAGAGCTCCATTCATTTACATAGTTATTATAGTATGTCATATATTAAGCTATTGATAATAAAAATAATGTTTAATTAATTCCATAACTTGATGTTGACCAATAAACTATCCGTAGTTGTAGAGAGGACACAGAAAACACGATAACCCTGCACAAGGACATGAATAAAAATCTATTGATAGAGTTGCAAATGAAGGGAAATTGATATACGAGTAAGTATGCAATTTTTTTGCTTTAGTTTCATAAAAATCCTTTTAATATTTAGCGTTTATTACCTTTATTGAGACAGTCTGCCTACCTGAATAAAGTTATATCTCTTTATATATTTTCTATCTATATATCTATTTATATATTTTCTATCTATATATCTATCTATATAGCTATCTATATAGCTAATGATGGAAATATAACAACAATATCTGTGTTTGGCATTGTCCTGATCGAGACTTACGTTTCAACTTATTGTCGACTAATTCCTACCCGTCCAATGAAAGCTCTACAACGCAATAAATTCCTCGTATTCAAACGAAGCAGCCAAGCGAGGAAGCTACGATAAAAATACGATTGACTCTCTTGATAATATTTTTTCAATGAAACCAATTGCTAATCTTTTAAGACATAGCACATTTTTTTTCTTAAATGTTTAAACATTTTTTTTCGGATGATTTAAGCGCACAAAACCTAAATAATATAAAATTATAACTTAATACTCTTTGCACAAAATAGGATTAACAATATTTAGATAAACTACACATAGTCGCAACTTGTCGCTTTGTCAGCCATGCCCTCGTATTGTTACAAACTAAACTTACATCACACATATATGAGAAAATTTACTTCTACTACCAATTAAAATAAACGAGTAACCGGTTCAAGCGCAAAATACGAGTCGCCTGTGACGTAGCATCTCTGTATAGTTTTTACTAAATTCTGCTACCCGCAGATTATTTCTAAGAATAACTGTGTAGCAAGAGAGAATGCTGTTTATTAAATATTTTATCATTCTCATTATGTTATTTTGATACTTAGCATTTAAAATATTGTTAGAAAACCTATAAAATACCGGTAAGCTAGTACTAGTACACTCCATAACTAAGATAACAACAAAAGATTGTTGTGACAAGCGTATAAGAATTTTGTCGTAGCTGATGATGATGTCGGACATCTTTGTATATGTTTTCTGAAAATGATTTGATAGTAAATTCTTGACGTATATAGTATCGCGTTCTTGCTTAAAACCACAAAATTTACTCAAATTTAAAGTTTTATCGAAATATATATTTTATAGAGTTATACACATATTCATGTGACAAATTAGCAAAGGGGATAATTTAAGTTCAATGAGTGGTAGACAATTTTGTTTTCTATTTCTGAATCTTGCTACCGAACAATACAGCCTAAATTAGTTTACAAAAATTTGGTTAAGCCTTACTTTGAATACCTAATAGAATTTCTGCATAGTGTTGAAATGATTTAGGTACCCGCTCTCCGGTCACTGCCATTTGCGACATACGTTCTGTCAAAGCAATGCCTTTACAACTCGCAAATTTTCACGTGCAATTCTTATCTCTTACCTTGTAAATATCAAATCAGTTTCAAATATTCACTATCTCTTTCCTAAGCTTTTAATGTATTTTGCGCTTACAATTGGAATATAAAATGAAATCCAAATGTTCGCAATGTCATTAGGATTTCACGTAAATATGGCTGTTTTCCTGATTTTTTTAGCAGTAAATCATACCTCACATGCAGTATATACTTCATTACGTCTTCTATTGTGAAGTTAATTCTTGCAGGTGCTCCAAATATAGGACAGCCCACAACACTTCGTGTCTCATTATATTTTTCTTACTCATTTTATCAAATCATTAATTACAATACAATCCAACAATAAATATATCTTCAAACCAACTAGGGAGAAAAAAAAACAAGTTTTATAACTGAGTATATTTCAGAATTCACGCAATCTCTCGACTAAAAATAAAAAACATTCTATTATTTTTTTTTAAAAATACACAAACTCGAAATATTATTTCATTCAGAGGCATTTACTTAATAATAAAAAAATGGCAAAAAAAA